>JAJOOP010311579.1:0-18169 GCA_029582705.1 Solanum chacoense
GCCGGAACGTGGCAATCCGATCCAAGTTAGTTATGCCGGAACGTGGCAATCCAATCCCATTCACACACCACAATCACAAACACAAGTACATCATCAAAATCATACATTTAAGTCATGATTTCATGGCAATGATATTCATCTATCTCGTTTACAACAAGTGTGATCAACATTGCAACATTCATACATACATAAGTATCATAATGAAGCAAGAACAATCATACATCACACAAACATAGAAACACAATCATCACCTACCTCGAAGCAAGCTTGAAACCCTAAGAAACTTGATCCTTACCTTTCCGAATTTGTTCCGCTTGTTCTTGGTCTACAAACAATCAATATAATGCAAGAATCAATAAACAATTATTAATTACCCGAATTACCAATAAATCTAACAAACCCTAGATCAACTCATGATCTCAATCATCCAATTAAGGGTTGTTTCCAACGTAGATTCAAGATCAAAACCCTCATTCATCAATATTCACCCATTTTATTACGTTCTACGAATCGAAAAAAGGATTCGAGGAGTGAAAAGTTTACATTTAGCATCAAGAATGATGAAAAATGAGTATGAGTCGCCTGGGGGTCGTTCCTTAGCTCTAAAAGTCGAAAAGTGCATAATGAGGTCGTTTAGGGGTTTATTAACGACTTTAATTCGCGTCGGGCCCGCCACAGCGACCACTATCCCACCATAGCGGCGATGCCACAACGAAAATAACTCCCGCCAATGCGGCATTCTTGAACCAATGAGTTATTCGTCTTTCACTTACGATTTTAAGTCTCGTCGTACCTGCCACAGCGGCCCTAATCTCGCTGTAGCGGCTCCGCCACAGCGGCCAAACCCAGCGCCAAAGAGGCCAAAACGAAACAGAGAGCTATTTAAAGAATTCCAAAATTCCCCTTTCACAACACAGTTCTAACCCACGACACTAAAAAAATACCATTTGCGCTAAGATCGATTCCGGGAGTTCTATTCGCTCGAATTCAGTTTCGTAAAGTCGTACAAATTTCTTAACAAGTTAGCGATCTACTCATGCAATCAAAACCATAATTACTCCACCTGATTGTTACCAGATATCCCTACCCCTTGGTGACTCCGATTTACTCCAAATCTGGACAAGGTTGGGAAAATTTAAATACTACGAAAAAGTTTTTCCGACCCCAAATTTTCCTGCGTTGGCATTTCTATAACGACGGTACCCAGTTGTTACAATAGATACCAATTTACCCATTACTCCTCCCCGAGTGACAAAACTTAAGAAAAGTAAGCTAAGGAAAGAAAAATGTAGTACCTGATGCAACGAACAATTGCGGATACTTTTCTCGCATATCCCTCTCGATTTCCCAAGTAGCTTCCTCAACTGGACGATGCTTCCATTGAACTTTCACGGACTTAATCTCATTGGTCCTCAACTTACGCACATCACAATCAAGAATAGCAATAGGTTCCTCCTCATATTTGAGGTCCTTGTCTAGCACAATTGAGTCTCACTTAATGATATAATCTTTGTCACTATGATATATCTTCAACATAGACACATGAAATACTGGATGAACACCGGATAGATTAGGGGGTAGAGCCAATCTATACGCCACCGGACTTACACATTCAAGAACCTCAAAGGGACCAATATATCACGGACTTAACTTGTCGTTCTTACCAAATCTCATCACCTCTTTCATGGGTGATACCTTTAGAAGAACGTTCTCACCAGTCTGAAATTTCAGGTCTCTTACCTTATGATCCGCATACTTCTTCTATCTACTCTGGGTTGCTATAAGTTTAGCTTGAATACTCCTCACTATATTCTGAGCATCCTTCACTAAATCAACCTCCAAAGGTTTCACATCTCCAGCCTCAAACCATCATATGAGTGATCTACATCCCCTCCCATATAATTCCTCAAATGGTGCCATATCAATGGTGGAGTAATAACTATTATTATAGGAGAATTCACACAAAGGTAGGAACTTATCCCAATGCCCTCCAAAGTCAATCACGCATTCCCTCAACATGTCTTCTAACACTTGAATAGTCCTCTACGGATGCCCGTCTGTCTGTGGATGGAAGGTTATACTAAAAGTGAGTTGTGTGTCCAATTCATCATGTAATTTCCTCCAAAACTTGGATGTGAATTGGGTACCACGGTCTGAGATGATAGAAAGGGTCACTCCATGCAACCTCACTATCTCTTTCACATAAACTTTAGCCAATTGTTCAACATTATAATCTATTCTTATCGGAATAAAATGGGTTGACTTGGTCAATCTATCAACCACTACCCAAATAGAATTGAACTTCCCTAAAGTGTTGGGAAGACTAACCACAAAATCTATAACTATTATTTCCTACTTCCATTTCGAAATTGACATTTTTTTGAAGTAAACTTGCAGGCCTTTGATGCTTCTATTTAACTTGTTGGCAATTTTGACACTTCACCACAAACTCCACTGTGTCTTTCTTCATGCCCGACCACCACTAAATTCATTTCAGATCTCTATACATCTTGGTCACACCCGGATGAATAGAATATCACGAACCATGAGATTCTGCCAACACTTTTTGAATCAAGTCATCAACTCGAGGAACACAAATCCTCCATTTAACACTGAGTACACCATCCGCATCAAGAGTGGTCTCTTGTGCCTTACCATTCTCCATATTCTCCTTGAGTTCGTTCAAATTTTTATCCTCAAATTATTTGGCCTTGATCTCCTCAATGAACGTGGCCTTAACTTTAATGCTAGCTAACACCCCGTCTCTTTCAGAGATATCCAACTGTATGAATTTAGACTCTAAGGTCTGAAATTCCTTGGCCAAAGGTCGCTTGGTTGCACTCAAGTAAGCTAAGCTACCCATACTTACCGCTTTTCGACTCAAAATGTTTGTCACAAATTAGCGTTACCCAGATGGTATTGAATGGTCACATCATAATCTTTGAGTAACTCTATCCATCTTCGTTGTCTCAAATTCAGATCGTTTTGAGTGAACACCTGCTGCAAACTACGATGATCGGTAAACACTTCACACCTAACACTATAAAGATAATGCTGCCAGATCTTAAGAGCAAATACTACCGCCGTCAACTCCAAATCATGGATTGGATAGTTTCTCTCATGTACCTTCAATTGGTGCGACACATAGGCTATAACATTCTTATCCTGCATTAACTCAACTCCCAATCCAGAATGAGAAGCATTACAATAAACTATAAAGTCTTTACCTGGCGCGGTGGTCAAGAGAGTCTTGAGCTTTTGAAAGCTCTCCTCACATTTTTCAGTCTATTCAAATGGTATCTCCTTTTTGGTCAAATTGGTCAAGTGAGTAGCAATTGAAGCAAAATTCTTAACAAATTGACGATAATAGCTAGTGAGTCCCACAAAACTCCTAATTTCCGTCACAAAGCTAGGCCTAACCCAATTCCTAATCGCTTCAATCTTTTGAGGATCTACTATTACACCTTCTTTTGACACTACATGCCCCAAATATGCAACTGATTTCAACCAAAATTCACACTTTGAAAATTTAACATATAACTTTTGTTTCCCAAGAACACCCAAAATAGTACGAAGATGGTTGGCATGCTCTTCTTCACTTTTCAAATAAATCAAAATAACATTAATAAAGACTATCACAAATGAATCAAGAAATTGATTTAACACCTCATTCATCAAACTCATGAAAGTTGCAGGCGCATTGGTCAAACCAAAAGACATAACCAAAAACTCGTAGTGCCCATAACGAGTTCTAAACACCGTCTTGGGTACATCCTCAGGCCTAATTTTTAATTGATGGTAACAGGATCTTAGATCAATCTTTGAGAAAACCACTGCTCCTTGCAATTGGTCAAAGAGATCATCTTTTCTAGGCAAGGGGTACCTATTTCGAATAGTGACTCTATTTAATTGCCGGTAATCTATACACATTCGCATACTACCATCATTCTTCTTAACAAACAAAACTGAAGGACCCCATGGGGAAGCACTAGGGTGAATAAATCTCTTATCAATGAGCTCTTGGATTTAAGCCTTAACCTCTCTTAATTCTGCCGGAGTCATGCAATATGGAGAGATAGAAATTGGACGAGTACTAGGCTCTTAAATCAATGCAAAATCTATATCTCTATCTGGAGGCATACCAGGTAAGTCATTATAAAACACTTCACTAAATTCAAACACCACATGAATAGACCCAACGAATGGAACCTCAATCTCAACATCTCTAACATGAGCCAAATAAGCCAGACAATCCTGCTCTACTAACTTACTAGCCCGAATAGAGGATATAATCTTAGCTTGTTTAGGCTTGTACACCTCTTCCCACTCTAATTTTTCCCTTCCCAAAATTTCTAGAGTTACAGACCTAGTATTACAATTAAGCACAACATAATATGGGGACAACCAAGTCATGCCTAAGATTATGTCAAAGTCAATCATATCCAAAATCACCAAATCAGCCCAAGTCTGAAAACTCATAAACACAATAGGACAAGCACGATAGACATGAGTAACTATGACTGACTCTCCAATTGGGGTAGAAACACGAATATGGGCGTCAAGAATATCACAAATCATCTCAAAATCAGAGGCAAATCTCATAGATACATACAAATAAGTAGAACCCGGATCAAACAACACATTAGCCATCCGGTCACAGACCAGAATAGCACATGTGATCACCGCGTCAGACGCCTCCGCCTCTTTTTTGCCCGAAAAAGCATAACATTGAGCCCTATCATCTTTTCGAGCTACTTCCCTGCCTGGTTGCGCGTTACCCCTACCTCTATTACCATTACCATTTCCTCTACCTCCACGGCCTCGCTGATTACCTCCTCGCCCACCTCGTGGACATCCTCTACCATTATTATTGTTCCCCGCAGGTACCACTGCTCTAGACTATTGCTGTTGCGCGAAATCTAACACACGTGGATAGGGACAGTCACTACTAAAAAAACAGCGTTTAGCGATAGAATGTAGCGACAAAATATATTCTGTCTCTATATAACGACGGATTAACTACGAAATAAATATTTTTTTGCAATAATAATAAGCAATTTTTTTATTTATTCTATAGCGACGGATTGGCGACGGACTGTATATTCTGTCACTATTTATTAGCGCGAAAAGTTGGCGCCTTAATATTTCCTACGAATTTAACAACAAAACGGCTACGACAAATTGAATTAATTTTGAGTGATGGATTAGCAATGGAAAATTCGTCGTTACGACTTTTAGAATTTATTTATAAATTTTATATTTTGTAGCGACAGAAAAATCCGTCGTTAGTTTCTATTCTAAATAAATTAAAGATGTTTTTTAGCGACGGAATTTATATTTCTCGTTAAATCCGTCACAAAATAAAATAAAAATTTAGGGATAAGTTAGGGCACACAAAAATTTCCTCTCAGTTCTACTAACAAAAGATTTGAGCTCTCCCACTCTTTCTCTCTTCTGCTCTTCAACTATTCCTCTCCCCCATTCTTCAAATACAAGAAATAATTGCTCTTTCACTCTCTTCAATGCGAGAAATCAATGAGTTTCTATCAATTTTCGAATTCAAAATCAAGTGAGTTGTACTAACTTTTGTATACTCTAATTTCGAGTTTATATTTTGTATATTAAGATGTGTTCTATCAATTTTTGTTGATTTTGTTTGTGGGTTTTGGTAATCTTGAAATATGAGACAAGGGTTCTACTAGGAAGAATGATTTTGCCATAATTGAGTTACACTTAGATGCAATTAGGGTTTGTTTTAAGATATTAGTGATATTATAAAAGATGTCAAAAGCAGATCTTTACATAATAACTTTTTGTTGTTAGTAATCAGTTGTGAAAAAGACTACTTTTTTGTTGTTAGTAGTCACTTTTTCTATCTGGGTTTTGCTTGAACAACAACAAGATTCTGAGCATTATCAGGAATACATTTTGCTTATACTTGTTGGGTCTTTGAGTTCTATTTTTAACTTCCGTTTGTATTTTTGTAATTTGAAATTGTTAATTTGAAAAGTTTAGTTTAGGCGTCGTATAACTCGTTTTATGAGAATATATAGTGGTGTTTAAATTCCATTTTTTTTTCTATTTTAGAAGGCCTTATTGCAACTTATGAAAAATATGTGGAGTTTTGTTTCTTTGTGAACGTGTTTGCTACCTGTTTGTCCTAAGAACAACTAACCAAGTAAGCTCTCCTTCTCTATCTTATTCTATTTCATTTTTCTTGGATTGTCAAAGTCATAACTTATAGAAAAAATCTTTATTTGTGATAGTTGATTAGTAATTTCGATATGTATTTGGTAGCTGATTCAATTATAATTTTTACATATTGTCAAACATTGTCGAATTAGATACAAGTGAATGAAAATGGTTCAAGAAAGAGAGTTTTAGATAAGCATTAACATTATCAACCTAAAGAAGTTGTTCACAAACTAAACAAAAAATGATTTTCTATTCATACACATAATTAAAGAAATGACTAACAAACAAACAAAAAATGACATCTATTACCATCAACTGCTTGCTTTCTCTGCTCTACTTCTCTGTTTCTTTTCATTGTGCTCCTCTATTTATGTAAAGAAATTCACTTGATCAGCATACAATGATATTTAAGTTTGTATTTTTCTTTTCCACAAGGAGTTATTATAGTTTGTGGAGAATATGTGGATCTTTGCTTCTTTGTGAACGTGTTTGCTTCTTATTATCCTAAGAACAACCATATCAAGTTTACGTAAGTTCTACTTATCTCTCTTAGTCTGTTTATTTTTTCGAGATAATTATGCATATGGTGGTTAACATTTCAAATGTTATACACAGATTTTGCTGACACTGCAATCTTTCCAGGCTCTCAAATCTCGTCTTGTTCCACTAATTTCACTCGCCCTGCATCCTTCTCTTTTCATCCTCCTTTTCTCAACTTTTCAGCTCCTCGGTATGATTTTTATTTGGTACTCCATTATATTTATAATTGTAACACTGGAAATTAATTACTACCAAGAGAAATTAAATTTAAACCACTTTATTGATTGTTTGCAGTAATTTTTGTATTTATCTTTTTGGCATCATACTTTTTGTAACTTCACAATAATTTGAGTACGATACAACGAGTGTAGTACTTATTTTATGATCTAACTTTAGGCTTGTAATTATCAAATGACTTGACATTTAATTAGCCTAAACTAGAATTAGTAGTAGAACAAGTCATCTTATCATTTATGTGTAGGGATTTAAGAGAGTACACTATTTTAAAATAACATTATAGTTGGGGAAAATCATACTAAACTAACTGGACAATGATAAAATAACATAATGGAGCACTAATAAAGGTATTTTAGTATGATCCTTTCCTTGTCATTGCACTTCCTGCAACTTATCATTTTCTTGTTATTGCACTTTTTGTAACTTAGCAAGAAAAAGGAAAAGATGGATTGGCTAGCCATATTGAAGGTTAAACCTTGTAATGTTGTGGATTTACCTAATGAGGAAGTGACACCAACTCCAGAACTGACTGTTCCATTTCAAGTTGATGAAGTTGAAGTCCATGAGATAGATATGAAAGTTTTTGTTGACGAAGACATACTCTTACATGATTTAAATGGGGGTGTACTTGAAATGGAAGAACCCATTGATGGGTTACATCTAGAGTATCATGAAATCCCTGGAGAATCTATAGATGAGGAGTATGAAACAGAGGAGTATGAATCTGAAGAAATTGAGGAGAATGAGGGAGAATTTGAAGAAGATTTAGATAGTGACTAGTTCTTAATAACAATATGTTGTTGTATCTTCAATATTTTTTGTGTGTAGTAATTTTTTATAATATTATTATCTCCTTAGTTTATGTTTTTTTAATGTAATCATATTTGAATGACTTTTTCTTCTATTCGATATGATTAAGAATCTTGTTTTGTTTATTCAACTTGAGATTTCTATTTTTTAATGTTGCGTTCTGTTTTATAGATTTTCCTCAAAATTTGGAGTTCACCTGGTTATTCTCAACTATTGTGACTTCTTCCTCTTCTCTTCAACTGCTACAACTAGTAAGGTAAGTTTTCGATAACTTTTTATTTTTTGTTTTCTTTACTATTACATATTCAGCTTCACTATCGTGGGATGAGTTACTCTTTCTTCTCGTGTTCTTTTTTTACTTTCTTCAAATCTTAAACGTACTGTAGTAGCTGCAATGATATCTGCTAGTCTTGTT
This sequence comes from Solanum chacoense, assembly GCA_029582705.1. NCBI lineage: Eukaryota > Viridiplantae > Streptophyta > Magnoliopsida > Solanales > Solanaceae > Solanum > Solanum chacoense. The sequence continues at coordinate 8,198 of JAJOOP010311579.1, forward strand.
TTTCAGTTGCATTTATTTAGTTGATTATAGTTTTCCTCCCCCAATTTTGACTTTATATGTGCGAAATTTTACTTCGAAAAGACTGTTTAGTCATCTGTTTAAAATCTGCAGGAGATTCTGGCTCCAATTTTCAGAATGTCATATGCATGAAATTTAGTAACATTTGGGCATACTGATGAACTTTATTTAAAAATAATCAATCTTTTACAAGTGTTGATCTTACAATACTTACATATTTTGAAAATATGACTCGAGGCAGAGGTCGAGGTAGTGCAGGTCGTGTAGGAAAATCCTCAGGTCGCGGTAATTCTGCTATTACTCCAAAAATGCCTACTGTTTCTATTCCCACAACAGTTAGTCCTCAACAAGGTGGTACAAGTTCCAATATAGGTGGTCCTGATCATACAAACCAAGTTCAAATACTAGGACCTAGCAGTACACCAACCGTACAAATGCCAAATCACAATAATATTTCAACCATTGTTGAAACATCTCCTATTACACCTAATGAGAGTAATCAAATAGGAGAGGGTACATCTACTCAAACCAACACAATTGGTGAAGGTGAGTTCAATAATCGTGGGCAGCGAAGAACATTTGTTACTCTTACTCCTACAGAGTTAGTGCATGTTTATAGTATCATTAATATATATTTTTTTTAATAAGATACATATGTATTTAAGTAATTTCCTCAAATTTATACAGATTGGAGCCTTCTTCGAAATGCACTACTTTCATGGCTAAGTCTTTCAAAAATGAAACTTGATCCCAATAGAATCAATTGGAAAGGTGTCTCGCAACCTGTAAAAGATTTTTATTTTGGAGAATTCAAGGTATGTTATTTCATTATAATTGAGTTTAAGAAAGTGATAAACTTTTTATAGATATGATATTCATGTTATTACTTTTCAAACTAATTTAAGAAGGAATTCTATTAGGACTCTTCAACTAATGAAAATGCAGTGAAAAGACAATGGGAGATTAAGGCATCACTACGATATAGAGATTTTATTTCCAGAATAAAAAAGAATGGAACTGATCCTGGATATATAACTGATATTGTGTGGGAAAATTGGATGAGGCTTTGGCAAGCTACTGAGACTGTTACAAAGTCAGAAACAAATAAAAAAAATCGCCGTGGAGGAAGAGAAGCTGCTGTCGGAACTCATACAGGTGGATCTATCTCCATTGGGGAGCATCGTAAGAAACTTGTAAGTATATATTTCATGCAATATATATTCTTCGACAAAATACATTTTCCTTATCTTCTAGTCATTACTAAAAGTCTATAGTACACAAATAGTAGAAGTGCCTCTTTTTTTTGTTCAATTATGTTTTGGGATTGTTGTTGCAGTGCATCTGTTTTGGGTGCAACATACAATTGTTGTTGATGACACTTTCGATTTTTAAACTCTTAATTGTATTCTTTATGATAGTAAATTTGGATATAAGGCGAACAAAATCAAATAGATAAATTGGCTAGAACTGTATGTTGATTGTAAAAACTTAAAAATGAAAGCCCCACATTATAATAGTTGGTTAGAGAAAATAAAAAGTTACAGGGAAAAATTGATAGATTTGAACTTTACATGTAAAAGTTTTGCCTGAATGTGTACAAAGATGTGAACTCTATAAAGATGGCATAAGAAAATGGAGATATATTCTGCCTGGATATTTGGCTAGCAATAGCAAGTAAATGAAAGCCCCACTTATAACAGTTAGTTGCCTTAGAATCTATTTTTTATTGTAAGAGCCTTAATGGGTTTTGCTTATAGAAGAAGGGAGCTTAATATTTCAGATTGTCTGGTGACATTGAATGCAATAGTTTGAATATGAATAACTTCTTATTATAGAACTCGATTTTTGAATCTGAATCTGAATCTTTTTCTTTGTCACCAAGTACTATTTCTAGACAGTTTTTGGCCCCATGTCACCGATTTTTGAAACTAAATCTTGCATAAGAACGTTATGAAAGATATCTTCATTCTTACCAATGTTGGCTACTTCATCTTTAGAGGCATGATTTGAATTGTTAGCATTATTTCTTCCATAGGGGCAGCCTCAATTGTGGGTTCCTCACTGAAATCAAATAGGCCTTTTGTGTTTATTGAAATACTTTACCTAATTATATCATATTGTTCATAACATAACTGGGCTAAAAAAAAATTGGGGTAGGCTATTCAAAAGGGTCGAGACCCAACACCAAGTAAGCTCCATTTGCACGTCCACACACATGATCATGATGAAAAAACTTTTGTTAATGAGCGAGCATGAATTTTTCATGTAAGTCGAATTTATAAAATTATCAACTTTGACATTCATATTCTTTTTATTTGGTGAAACTGATAGTTAGTATTCTTTATTATAATTTTAATATCTCTACTTATTGCAGGAAAGATATGAAGAAATATTACGTGAGAAAATTGAGTCTGAATTTGATATTGATCAACGTGACGCATATTATCAAGCTGCAGGTGGAGAAAAGAAAAGAAGAATATATGATCTTGGATCTCAAGCAAAAAGTTACTACAGACCAAATCTTTGTATCTCTTCTCAATTTGATGCTTCATCATCAGTACCATCATATGTTTCTCAATCTGCACCAATGGAAAATATGGATGAGTTCGTGAAGAAATTGATTCCTACATTGACTGCTCACATGATTCCTACATTGACTGATCACATGATTCCTATATTACTTGAGCGCATACAAGGTGTAACTTTTTTACCATCACATCAATCAGTTGATACTCCTATTGGTGACGCATCATCAGCAACACATATGGTGCCTAATAAGGTTGTTTCAGATGATGCCATATTTCTTCTCCCTAGCATTAGTTTTTCATGTCTGTTTTTTGTTAAAGGAAAACAAATTATGCAGTAACAATTACGAGTTCTAAACATTTGAAATTGCTAGATGCTTGATACTTGGTGTAGATGTTTTGGACTTAATATTAGAAGAATATATGCTTTGGTGCATACGTTATATATGAATTAACATTTATGTTATATGAATATTTGTTATTATTAGGATGTTTAATAATTTACATTTTCTATATATTTTAAATAAATAAATAAAATGAATAGAAATAATCATACCTGCGACAAATTTAACGACGGAATATTGTAACGGATTTTGAAAATAGTTAAAGAATTAAAATTGGTGACGGATTGCGACAAATAATAATTGATTGCCAAAAGTTTGCGACGGATTAGCGATAAATTATTTCGTCGTAAAATTATAGGACGACGAATTCATTTATGTAATTTGCAACGAAATATATAAATCTAGCGACAAAACTTTCCATCGCTACCATTTTACTACGGATACCATATGTCGCTAGATCGTCGCTAATCCTGCTACGGAATCAATTTGTCCGTCGCTAAGGGGTTAGCTACGAGCAAAATTATAATGGTCAACCTTTCATCGCCAATCTGTCGCAAATACAGTTTAGCGACGGATATATGTCTAATTGCGACGGATTTTATCGGTCGCTAAACACTATTTTTTTAGTAGTGAGTCTCTCCTCATATGCCTAGGTTCTCCACAATTGTAGCAAGTACGATCAAAAGATGGTTTGCATCACTACAAGAAAAATGATCTTTAGCGAGGGAAAATTCGGTCGTTGAAAGTTTAAATCCGGTCGTTGTATGTCAATAACGACCGAAAAAGATTTGGTCGTCACCGGTCGCTAATAGCTCCGTCGAAAAAAGTTAACAACCGGATTTGAAGTTCGGTCGTTAAAGATATTTTAGCGATGAAGAATATTCCGATCGTTATATATACTTTTTAGTGACCAATTTTCCTTTCGCTATTGTAAAATTTCCCTACGCTAATGCCTATTTAACTATCTGACAATCAATCGTTAAAAAGTTTTTAAAACCCCATTTTCCTTTGCTAATGTGAAATAATCATAAATCTAATTACAAAATTATGTTTTTCCCAATGATTATCAAATAGTAGTAATTATTATTTCATATGCTTTGAGAAGCCCATATATTTACACCCGCGTCCAAAATGAAACCCATCAATCAATACTAATATAAAACTTTACTGTCAATTACAAATATTTAAAGAATCACAAATACAAATGTATACATCTAAATTGATGACATTATTCTTGTTAAATCCTAAAATTATCATATTTGTACAAATTACACCATCTTTTTATTTTACCAAAAATGAAATAAAAGACATTTTTAAAACATTCAAACCAAACAATAAAAACTCCATTTGCTTCAATTTGCTCTATATATTGTCTACAAGGGCACGTTCTTTAGACTTCAAATATTTCATCTGTCAAAAGAATAAATTCATATCAGTTTAATGACGGAATTACTACTACCAGCTTTATTTAGAAAATAAATGACTAATTTATTCACCATACAATTAACTAAATTATTAAAGCAAACATCATTTGCTTGGAACTAATGCAACAAAATTGATTCAGAAAGTTCATCTTATGTATTTCAATAGGATAAAGTTTATACTTCAAGCCAATAAAAGGTTCTAAAATTACAAGCTAAGGCAAAGGAAGGTTCTACTAATTGAATTATCTAGCTATTGTTTTAATTAATATGGAAATGCAAAAAATGCAATCTAAATACCCCTAATAAGCATAATGAAATCATATATGACTACTGAGAAAAAATTGAAAGAAATCAATAATCCATGTTTTGTTAAATTTAACACTAAAAGATATCCTAAATTAATTTACAAATACTTATTATGTCATAGTTTGTAGATAACTTACTAACATAGTAAAGTATGTTCAAATTTTAACTAGAGCATAACAAAAAATTACTAATATAAGAATTATTTATAGCTCAAAAATGAATTCAAAATACAAAAAATTCACATATATCCCTTAATATTAAAAAATTTACACATCAATAGTAAATATATTTAGTGGACATACGTATGCATAGCCAAAATTTAGTTTTTAGTTTTTTCTTCTTCTGCTTCTTTTGATTGGAAAGCAAACATCCTCAGCTACTAAATACTAATATAAAATGACTCTAATGGGCTGAATTGTTACTAGCTTGCTATAGAGTAAAATAATGACATACACATTGAAATTTCACTACACAGGGTATGTGGAGGATAGAGTATACGCAGATCTTATCATTTTCTTGTAGAGGTAGAGAAGCTACTTTTCAAAGACTTTCGGCTCAAGTGCATCAAGCTCAAGTAAAAGAATAAATAAACAATGAAGAAAGAATAGCAATTAATAAAACAATTAGTGTTATGTCTACAAGAAAATAAATGTCATAGATAACTCAATAAAAAAATCACATCACAATAAAAGACAGTGGAGAACACATGATCATAATATACCCACAAAAAATGACATATATCAATCAGAAAAATAAATGTGACCAAGTGTACAAGAAGCAAATTATCTTGGAAGCAAGGAAGGATCATACACACAAAATTCAAGCAGCATGGGAGAGACAAACAAAGCAGCACAATGACAGTTTCAGATGGTGAGTTATTTATAAGTGTAATAATTATAACTTTTACTTTTTTAAATTAATAAATTGGTAAATCGTGAAACATGTTAGATAGAGTACAAAAAAAGGTATGCAGTCTTTTTATCAAACGATGCATTAATTGCATATGCATGATTTAGAGAGTATTTGGATTGACTTATTTTAAGTAGCTTTAGTTTATAAGTTCTTTCATATTTTTGGAGGAGGTGTTTGAAAACGGCAAAAGAATATTTTTAAGCACCTACTTTTAAATTTAAAAGGTACAAAAAAATAAGCAAATAACCAAATGTTGTGTATGCCCAAGCTGCTTTAAAAAACAATCCACACACCTTAGTAATCAAATTTTTAAAATGCAAGAAGCCAAACTAGCTGCTGAAAAAGGTACAAACTTAAGTTCCATCACCTGTTTGAGTTTAGAAACAGAGCAAAATATTATGACCAAGAACTACATTATTGTTGGTGCCAACTCCTGAATACATGTATATTATTATAAAAAGAAATGAATTTTCAACAAAATATCCCCACAAAGAAACTCCTGGTAATAAAGAAATTGATTAAAAAAAATAACAAGAAAACTCCAAATAAATGAAATTATTTGCTTCACATAACCAACTATGGATAGAGGTAAGGCCAATAGTTTCCTATTATAATAAATTAAAGTTCATTTTCAAAGCTATATGTTATATATATAAGTAAGAAAATGAGATGCTTCTCAGTAAGCTTATATTAATCAATTACTCATTCAACTTTTTCAAGAACACTCCACCTTCTAGACCACTTAACTTCATTTACATTATTTTTTTGTGTACTTTCCTATATTGATCAAAAAAAGTTGAAATTAAAATTATAGTTAGGATAATTAGAATGATATGGTAGATGACCTGAAGCTTTTTAAGTGTATTTCGCGAACCAAAACTCTTTATATGATGATAAATTTCTCATCTACTCTTATTTCTGAAGTAGTAATGTCCAAAACTGAATTGTAATATTCAATGGATGATATTATTACTTTAGTCTCTTTTTATCTTGAATCAAAAACAACAACTTTACCTCACCTCTATGGTAAATGTAAGGTATGCATACAATCTACCCTCCTCTCCGTACCTCAATCTACCGTGTATGTTTTGGTTGTATTAGGATTACCTCACTAAATTAAAATAATCAACACATGGAATGTAATTAACAAAACTGCTAAAAACCCATTAGTTAACAAAACATTCTGTGAGACATTAAATTAAAAAAAATATTAAAAATAATTCAACACAAAGCATAATTCCTTCAGTCACGAAATCATATATCTTTAGATAGTCATGTATACAAAAATATACTCATCCTTATACAATAAACAGAACGGATTTACCTTCCTTAGATGTTGTTGGGGATCCAATATACTCTCCAGCCTTATTTTACAGGTCGAATAATTAATTATAGCATCTGTTCTCACACCAAAATACTTCTTGAAAGTTATGTCGTACTTGGAGAACACATTGATGGAAAATAAAAACTTACCCTACACTCTAGAGAAGTGCAGGAGTAAAACATTTTATCTTTTCTTTTAATTATTTATTTATTTGGTATAAGAGTAACTTATAAGTGGTTTTAATCATTAATGTTAGGAGTAACTTATTAGTGGTTTTAAAAAAATAGTGGGATAATTCATTAACAAACTGTTCTCGCACAGTTATTTCTATTAACGACCGGATATGGTTGTTTTAACGATGGATAAATTATTCCTTCGCTACAAATTAGTCAAAAATTAATTTTAGTGACCGGAAAATCTTTTGGTCGTTGTATGTATATTTATAACGACCGGGTTCATCTCCCTTTGTTAAATAGTGGTCGTTAAAGATTTAATTTCTTGTAGTGTTGCTGCCCGTCGAAGGCGCGACAATCTGACTATCCTGAAAATTATGAGATGGAGTTTCCGAGTAGTTACCTGTAGAGGCGGGCATAGCGAACCGAATTGGCTTGGCTGCAAGTGTTGGTCTTCCAGACCCCTTAGAGTAAGAGCCTTAAAAGTTACCTAAATTCTTTGCCCTTTTTGCCCAAGCCTTAGCTTGACCGTCTCGCCTCACCCCCACCCCCCCTCCACTTTCTTAACATAGTCTGTTACCTCATTAAAACTCCTCACTGCAGAAGTCATATGGACAGATAATACTTGCAACTCATAATTCACACTACAAGAAAACGCCCTATTTATGACCAACGTTTAGGGACAAGCTAATAATCTCATCTCTAAAGGTATATGTACTAGGACGAGATAATATTCTGGTCCTTATTAATATATTTTATTGCGAAGGTACAAAATCCGGTCCATAAAGATCTTAGTACCTAGTCCCAAATTGCAACGGAAGGTTCTAGGCGGGAAAAACTTCCACCAAAGTTATACTAAACTATTAAAAAAAATTAAAACTTTGATTTCACAAAAACGTAAGTGCCAAAATGTATTATACTAAACTATTAAAAAAAAATAAAAACTTTCTTTTCACAAAAACCTAGGCGCTAAAATATAATACAGAAGCAAAAAGCTAAGGAAAAAACGCTCTGTTATCCCAAAACTAAAAGGAAAAACCTCATTGTTCCTTCACAACTTTGCCCTAGTTTCTCTTCATCAAATCGATCATTCTTTTCCACCACAACTCTGTCCAACTATCAAAGTCAGTGGATTTCCGTCGCAGATCTGCCCTAAGCTCGGAGTAGGTTACTTCTTCCTTGTGTAGTTGTTGCCCAGTTGCTCGAAAAAAATTCCAGGTTTATTTCTTTATGTTCTTCCATATGTTGTATTGATATCAGTTTTTTCTGATTTTTTTAGGTTACTCTTCTTCTTCCGCTTTTCTAATAGTAAATAGGTTAAAAGTTTCATAATTTGATAGGTTTTCTTATGTACGATAACTGGAAAGATTATTGGGTTGAACTTTCTAATAGTTGACTCGAATTTGGGGATGAAGATACATATTTAATACAGAGTGCATATTGTATTAGAAAAAAAACAAATTATTCATGAACAACATGGTAGTTTTATGTCTTCGAGTTGAGCTATTTGTTGCTTCACTATTTCATTTGTTTGATATTCTAGTGGTTGTCAAATTTAATGACAAACGATCATTGATAAATCTTGAAAGGGAACAATTAATTTATTTTTTTTCTTTAGAATTTACTCCTATATGAAATCAATGGCTGCCTAATATGAAAATATTGACCATTTATAAAAAAAAAATTGTGTAAATGATCATATATATAGTAGGATTTAGGACTTTAACCATCTCATTTTCATCGGCCACATTTCCACCATCTCATTTTGGGCAGAAACGGTTGAGTAGCTAGCTTTCACATGGTATAAACCATCAACTTTGTTGCCACATATAAATCTTTTGGAAGTCTGATCATTAGTTGTGCAATTTTCCAACCTTTCCAGTTTCCAGAATATTAAGTATATCATCGAACTCCCAATCTTGCAAATTTCTTCCGAATAACAAGGTTCAAGTGTTGTCTGTTCTACTTTGTGAAGGTGTGTAATCTGGATTGCTAGATATTAGGAAAAGATTGGGATATACATTTTGAAGTGTTTTATTCCCTAGGAAATGTCTTTCCAGAACTTCGAATTGGTCTCATTTCTGCAATTTCCAGGGGCTAACTTCATGTAGAGTTCTAGAGATTTTATGTTCCTAAAATTTTAAGTAACTTTTGTAGCTTGTAATGATGCATATATGATAACATTCTCCGTCTTTTTTCATGCTATTTACTTCTCTTTTCTGATTTCTTCTCTCATGGAGTGACCTTTTTGTTCTATCTATAAATTACTATTTCATGTCAAGTGCATATCGAATTTGAAAAAGTTAATTATTGAATGAGTATCATACTAGTCTCACGTCTTCAGTGTTGAGATTTTGCAAGCCAAATGACTATCTCTTTTATTCGTGTGAGAATGTTATTTTACGTCTGAAATGGTTTCAACTAAATCATTTTTTACCTCAAAGTTGGTATATTAGAATTTGAGCATGATGGCATTATACATAATTAACTTCGTATTTAAATTCATATATACCAACTGTAAGCATGATAACATATAGTTCTAAAGAAAAATTTTGTATAAGCTTTGTTTGATGCAGAATATATGCCAAAGTTATATTAACCATTTATCTAGTTTGTAGGATACAACAACTTCCTTAGTCAAATTTTGGCTGTCTTGGTTTCAACAATGCCTTGATGTACAAACCTTCAAGACAGTCTATTATTTCCATTGACCCTCGTAGGATGCAACTCGATATGCTTCTTCCATTTATAAGCAGTTTTCAAGATCTTCCGATTGGTGGTCAGTGTTTCCTTAGGGAAACGATGGTGTATGTATAGAGGTTTGTTGTTCTGTGAAACTTCTTCATAGATGGCACTTCTTCAAAGGCTGAATTATTATCCGCCCTATGTTCAACTCTGGAGGATCAAATTCTTGAATGAAGAAGACATATTCTTGATTGTGGAAAA
>JAJOOP010311580.1:5000-17576 GCA_029582705.1 Solanum chacoense
TTAAATAAAATATCTGAAACTGAAAGACTCTCCAAAACTGTCTATCTATGAAGCCTATACTATACAAAGATGAATATTGGGACAAGACACACGATTCCTCAAGGGAACTACTACTAAAAACTCACAAAAATGGAGTCCTCCAGAAGCAAGGAGGTCTTACTCAAAAGTTGACGAGCAGATGAAGTGATCTCAACGGACTCTTGTTGAGGATCCTAAGAACCTGTATCTGCATCATTAAAAGATGCAGGTCGAATGACATCAGTACATTGAATGTACAGGTATGTAATATAGCTGAATTATAAATAACTGAAAAAACGGACTGCAATAGATAACAATGTACTCAAGCTGAATGTAAAGAAATAAATGAGTTAAATCATTTAAAGCTTTACAAAATACTTTCTCATCTCTGAACTCAACATAATAAGTGATATATAAAAATACACTTTAACTTTATTTGAGAGATTCTCTAATCGACAACCATCACTATGAGCTATGTGACGATACAATGTCTCGCCCACACTTCCAAAACTGTCTTATACCTTGCCAAGGTATAGAACACCTCAACTAAGTGGATCTACTAAAATCTGCTCGAATGCACTTAGGATTCATCTAAAACCTATGATCTTGAACCCATTTAGGCATACATGGTTTATGAGGAATGTGAGTTGTTTGAACTCATCCACATATCAGTGCTCAATACTACTCCCAATAATATATACTCATGCTCAATGTTTAAAAACATACTCTTCCTCTGATTTGAGATAATTGCTCAAACTATCCTCTTAAAAGAGGTAACTGCTCTTGAAATTTGGACTCATAACTCATTAAGAAATCAAAGTTTCTCTTTTATCAATATAAGAACTGATACCTTTGGGAATACTTAGTTCTCTTATACTCTTACTCAATTCATACTTGAAAACTCTTTCTAAAAAATATATCAAAATCATATTATGTTATGATCATTGGTGACTCGGGAAGTCATACTGCATAAACATTGATGGCATAACTAGATACCATACTGCTTAAACAATGATGGCATACTCGATTGTCATACTAATCATGTTATTAAAATTCTTTCTCAAATATCATCTTTACTACCTCAAAAATCTCAGTTTAAAACTCAAGTATTGGCTTTAAAAACACTTCTCAAGATTTATAACTCAATTCATAGGGTTCATGCAAAATTATGGACATGAACAGCTCAACTCAGGGATCTTAATAGCAATATGGAAACTCAGTATTCAGAACTCAAGAACTAAGAACTCAACGATACTACTCATCTAAAAAATACTCAATTCATAGTGTTCATGTTGAAATATAGACATGAACGAATCAACTCAAAATTATTAGTACTTAACGTATAACAATTCAATAATTAGGAATATAATTTAAAAAAGAATCCGGAACTCAAGAACTCAAAATCAACTCATCTCAAATCTAGGAAACAATCCTAGATTACTCTTTTACTCATTTGAAAGTAGATGTAGGGCATGAGGATGAACTAGTCCAACACTATGATAGCTTTACATACTTGAAAGAACAAGGTTCTTGAAGAATATTGAATAAGAAATTGATTAGAAGCCTTGAAACCCTAGCTGAAAGGAGAACAATCAAGAAAACCTTTCTTGATATTCTTGAATTAGTTTCTTGAAATTTTCATGGCCAAGAATTATGATTTTCATTAGTGATTCATAATTGTATGGATGAATTTGATTTGGAAAGAATGGAATTCTTGGAGAAAGGCTTACTTTGAAGAAAATTTTGAAAAAGATTGAAATAATCTTGAATGGAGTCTTCTACTTTGATTTTTCCTTAGGGTTTTGCCTAAGGGTTTGAGAGAGAAGAGAATGATGAATTAAGAGATGAAAAGCTGATTGTTTTGGGTCTTTAATTAGTCAAGAAATTTTGTTAGGTTTTCTTAGAGGTAAAAAGATAAAAACGATCCTTTTTAATGTTTTCCCGTCGGCTAATTCGTCACTGCATTGTATCAGGTTACTAAAATGGTCATAACTTTTTACTCAAAACTCTGATTATTGTGAAATTAGTGGCGTTGGAAAGAATATCCAAATACCTTTAATCTGATAGGTTATGAGCCTCGTAACTCTTTATATTCTAAGATATATGGTCATTTGAAGTTGACTCATGTAGAATCTTACATCAAAACTTAGTCAGTAAGGAATCTTTCAACTCAGCTATGTGCTAGGAGTCTACTGACCTTAATTAATATAAAAAATCATTCCCACACTAAAGAATTTTACCTTACACATATGGTCAATTTAAGAATTAGCCCGATACAACCTTACATGTAATGAAGAATAGTTCAGATCTTAACTTAGAGTTTTTGGGGTGTTACCGGACCCCATAAGTCCAAAAGGTACACTCGTGCACAAGTTAAAATATAACTTGAAAGGACCCCATAATCCCGATAGTACACCGCATAGCTAAGACAACAATAATAAGAATAAGATACTCAAAACCAAGTCCAAAAGAAGTCAACCGCTCCTCGACCCTAGTGATAGGATCTGGGCCTCAAACCCAAGGTGGTAGAAGTTGTGCCTTGAACCCAAAATGATAGAATTTGGGCCTCAAAACCAAGGTGAACGAATCTGGGCATCAAACCCAAGGTCTCAGTCTCAATCTGGAAATAACGATCTCGAACCATAAAACGTTAGCCTCAAACTGAAAATTATGGCGTGGAACCGTAACTAATCAGTGCAACAAACTAACTCATAACCTAACTAACAAGAGTTCCAGGGCTGTTTCAATTCCAAGGAGAATCCCATGTAAAGTTAAGTCACCATGGGATGCCGCCCACCCAAAGTTATCAACAAAATCTCCCTGCCAAGTACAATTATAATCTCCAATCGTCGCGATAGCATAAACCTCCGGTAACACCTCAGAACCGAAGAAATAGGAAGAGAGAGGGGATAGAAGATCTAATAAAATACAAATTCGCCTAAACTAAGACTCATACTATCATACTCAAGTCTAATATTCTAGTCTGTCCGAAAAGACGTTGGAGACAAAGCAAAGCAATAAAGTCTGAAAGGCTAAGACAACACTAGTCTATCCTAGGCTAAGGTTGGGCATGCATAAAAAAAAAATAAAAATTCAAGCAATTCACATAGAATGCACAAACCCAATCCAACCAACTAGCAAGCTACTATGCCCGAAATAATGTCGATCAAACCTAAAACAAGGTGCCTAAGAAGAGAGGTAAGAATACTATGTCACCACCCCCAATTCACACTAATAAACATTAGTTCACACATTTGGGCTTAATCTAGATAGAAAGGAAGTCGTACCCTACCTTTAGGTTGACCGCGCGCACTCCAAATTACTTCGCCAGAGCTTTTCCTTTCCGAACAACCTTTGAACTCTGCCAAACTATCAAATATAGGATCATAATGTTAGTATGGTCGTTCAGACATCAAAATCACAACAAACTAAAATGGGTCAATTTTGGAGTTGAAACAGGAATCGTGGGACCCCCACTGAACTTTCCAAATTTGACTATATAAAAAGACCCAAAACGGTACCCCGAACTTTTGTTCCAAAATGGAACAAAATTTCGGGCTCGACATACAAATAAATGACTTTAAATAATTAAAAAAAGCAATAGGTAAAACTCATAATTTACCAAAATGGAAAGATGCCCAGCAGTCCTTGAATACTCCACAATGTAGAAATAAGGATTACATCTTTTATTGTTTGAGGTATTATTCTTGGACTAAAATCAACCACGATGTTGGGTAAAACTTATTACTTGATGGAAATTTAGGGTCTGAATTGAATATCAAATTCTCTTATTTACACTACCCATTTAGATATATGACCTGAGAGTTCGGGTTTATGGAGAATGTTTTATAATTGGTAAGTTGTTACTATGATAATGGGGTGGCGTTTGGAAGTATAGTATGTGCTTCCGAGTGCCTATCATGATGGATAAGGCAAACTTTTCCAAGGTGTGAGTATCAAGTTTCGACACTCACAAGGATTCTGCTAACATAGTAAATTGGGTGTTCCATACCTTTTTCTTCACGAACTACAATGACAGTTACCTTGTCTTTGAATACAACTACATATAAAAGCACTTGCTTGCTATCCTACTATTTCTACAATAGGGATTGGCCTAATAAGTATGCCTTCAAATCTTGTTGAACTTGCTGGCATTCCAGACTTCCAGTGTCCACTCTAAGTCATTCTTCTTCTTCAATAAAGAGAACAAACTATGACGTTTCTTAGATGACCTGGAGATGAATCTTCTAAGGATTTTCACCCGTTCGCTTAATCTTTAGACCACTTTTATACTATTGAGCGGGTATTAAATATCTACGATCGCATCAATCTTTTCTAGGTTCACCTTGGTCCTCTTGTTCTGTATTAAAAAACCAAAGATTTTTTCTAAATCTAACATTGAAGGCACACTTCTCCGAATTGATCCTCATTTTGGCTTTCTAAGAATGTCAAAGGTTACTTACAAATGACACAAGTGGTCCACCGCATCCATAGGCTTTGCAAACATAACAAAAGTATAACCTTCCATAATTTTTCCATTTGTTTTTTAAATATTTTATTTACTAGCCTTTGATGTGTAACCCCAACATTTTTGGTCCGAATTACATTACTTTATAACAATAAGTACCAAAGTTAGTGATGCATGAACTATTAAATTATTCATCATAATGCATCTATACTTAATTGTACCAGAGTATAGGTTAAGAAAACCCATCATCTTATACACGGCGATGGCGTCGATCATTTAACTGATGTTTGGTAGCATTAATGAGCTATTGGTACATGCCTTGGTCAAACTTTTCAAATCTATACATATCCAAAATTTCTTAAAACTTTTAGATACTATAATTATGTTAACTAGCAAGTCTGGGTACTTCATTTCCCAAATGGATTCTTTATCAAGCAGTTTGTTTACCTATTTCTTAACAAATATATCCTTTGGCTCAAATAATTCAAATTTCATCTACTTCATCAAAGGAAAATCCAAGTTCATCCCAATACAATGGATCACAACTTTGTGTGGTATCTTTTATATATTTATGCAACCAAGCAAAAATGTTTGCTTTAATTTTAGCTTTACAAATATTAACAAGTTTTTTCTGGAGTTTGGTGCTTAACCCTATTCCGAGGTATACCTTTCTATCAAGGTAGTTGACGAGCATAACGACTTTTCTTATTTCTTCCTAATATTGGTTTATTAGCATTGTTTTTCTCAAAGGCATAGAAATAACTCACAATCTCAAACTTGTCAGGTAATTCATAACTAGTGCTCACTCTCTATCTACAGTCTATCTACTTTGCATACAACTCTGGATGAGTCCCTTTTGATTGTTATTTCTCACTATTCTATAATTTTTGTTTATCCATGAATACCTCAAACATTTCTCTAGCTGCATGATTTCCCCATGAATGATCTTAATGTCATTTGGAGAGCGAAACTTGGGAGTTTGATGATAGGTGGAGGGAACTTCCTTAATGTTATGAATCTAAGGCATACCTATGATAATTTTGCACCCTATATCTCTATCCATCACCTCAATCAAGGTTTCTTTGACCATCCCTGTAGCACACATTGGTAGCCTAATCTCACCATGGGTCATGTTAGTTGATTAGTTGAAATTGGCTAGCAGTTTTATGACTAGGACAATATCATCTGCAAGCTTTATTTGCTTGAACAACCTCAATTAAATGACGTTGGTGGAGCTATCTGAATCAATTAACACATGTTTAACTATATTATATAAAATATTTAAAGGAATTACTAGGGCATCTTTATGAGGCTAAGTGAGTCCATCTTCATTTGCATTCTCGAAGAAAACCACTTCTTCAGAGCCAATGCCATTATGTACTATTTTATCATATGTGATTTAGACTTTTATTCTTGGCTGCTGAATACATTACAATGTTGAACTCAACCCCTCTAAAGATCATGTTGATGGTATTGCATGGGGAGTAAGGCCTTTTCTGCACTTCCTTTCCCCTCATTCTTCCATAGTTATTCTTGGTTGTGTCGATCAAGAATTCCTTTAGATGACACTCTTTGAGAAATTGGTTACCTCGTCATGCTTGTAGTCCATGGTTATTTGATTGTACGTGTGGTAAAACTCAGACCGCAAACTCTGATCCCAAATTTTAAGAGCTAACCAGATATCTTTTGGCCATTTCACTTCTCCTATTACCGTCATTATTGATACTAAGTTTGTGGTACTCATGCCAAAGTAGTATTTAGAGATTAGTGGTGCCTCACCATCTCTTACTGGTAGTAATTATGGAGGTATTTATTGGTTTCCTATTATATAAATTCTTGTTATCATGATTCAAATCTAATCGCTGGTTGTTAATGACTTGTCCACAAAATGATACCATTGGCCACCTCTACTTTTATCTGAGTAATGTTTCAGAGCTTGCCTCCTTGGAACATATGGTTGGAAATGGTATTTCTTTATTTATGGATCAATGTTCTTTCGAGATGATTCTTGGAGCCATCATGGTTAATTGACGGAGGAAATATAATTGAATTTGGTTTATCATCCTATATTTAAAATTTGTACTGGTACCAATTAGGGACATCAACCCATGAGGATGTTTTGAACTTAGTGAGGTTCTCTTTTATCTTTTGAGAAGTGTCTGAGCTTAGGTGATTTAAGCCCTTGGTGAAAGCCTCATGTATATAGTCATCCAGTATGGTTGGAATCACAATTCTCTCCCTTAAAAAAATTTATTATGAATTCTAAGAGGACTTTGCTGTATAACTATACTACTTAAGAAATTTGTCTTTTGGGTTTTCACTTTCTGGTTTCCGACATATGCCTTTATAAATTTACCTATAAGCATAACAAAGAAGTCAATTGAATGTTATGCTAAATTTACTTAGTACCAAGATAGGATTCTGACGATCAAAATTTTGCAAAACTCTTTGACCAAAGTTATCTCGATTTTGTTTGGAGTTAGGTAGTTTCTCGTATTGTCTATTGTATATTCCAACATGTGCTTATCTGGATTCGTTGTTTCATTGTATTTGGCCAATCAAATTAATTGTTCGGTTTTTCGGTTTGCTTTTATAAACTTTTGGTTCAGTTCTTTGATTTTTAGCTTTAAAAAAGTGTGCACTGTACACCAAACAAAATTAGTTTGATTTGGTTCGGTATTTTTAAAATAATTTTTTGGTGCAAATGAAAAAATAAATGGAGAACCAAATCAAAGTATAAGATACTTAAAAAGTTAAAACCATGTTAAGTGATACTTAAAAACTTTTAATTGTTTATGAATGGTTTAAGTGCTAGTTTGACTTTTAGTTTTGGTTAAGCAAATATTCTCTCCCCCTCACACACACACGCACGCAGGCATATATATATATATGTGTGTGTGCGCGCGCGCGCGTGTGGGTGGGGGAGGAATATTTGCTTAACCAAATTAAATTGTTTATGAATGGTTTAAGTGCTAGTTAGACTTATATATATATATATATATATATATATATTTTAAAAAAATAGTTAATAAAGAATCAATTCTTTGGGGAACCATAATATCGAGACTGTTACATCGAACACTAAATCGAAGAACCAAACTTTTGAAAAAAACAAAACTGAACTGAAAAATCGAAGATTAAAAACTAAAATATTGGATTAGTTTGGTATTTATTCCCACCCCTAATAGGGATTGATACCATATCCCCGAAACTCATAACAGAGCCTCTTATCCCATCACCTTCCAATTGCTTGTATGAATTCTTCTTTGACGGAGGAGAGGAAACTTTAGGAGGCGTATTAGAGACCCCCATTCGCTGGAGCTGTGCTATGCTTTGACCCTGCTGCCCGTTGGTTTTTATCATCTCGCTATACTAGACAACCAACAATCTCACCGCATCTCCAGGATTAATTCTTTATTATATATGTCGTTTCTATGATCTTCATAGCGTTATCGAGAATCTATTCCCTTGTATTATGTAAATCAGAATCACCTAGTGGTAGTCTTCCATGAACACTACTCCTTGGGGTTTATTCCATAATCAAGAATCACCCTTATGGCCCGAGGGGTGCCTGCTCATTGTTTTGGGTCTGACGGTTATTTCCCTAGTTACGATTCAATGATGGCCACCGTGTGTGTTATGATGTTAGGGAAATTTCACTATAAAGAAAATTCTATCAAGTTAATTAGAACATAGATGTGGTTAAAAGGTAAAAACAACACCACAATTATCCTAGCTTCATGGTGAGCACCAGACTCTATACCCAAAAATGGTATACTTGAATTTTTCAATGTCGTTTAAGGGCACATGAGTAAGATGGATTTTAAGAACGAAATAATAATGAAATGTATCACAACAACAGTATGATATAATGAATATAAATTTAAGAAGTCATATATTATTTCCTGAGAATTAGACCTTGGTGGGCTTGATACATCACGTCTGAAAAAAATGATGCATTAAGGAATTGAAGAATCTAATCAAACACATACTTTGTAGGATCATTGAATTAATTTCATTAGTCAGAAAATGTAATCATAAACCAATACAAACTACACCATATAAAGCCACAATCTAAAATCGTACCTTGTTATAGATACATTCCAACACTCTTTGGAGAAGAAATCTTCACAAAAATCTTCTCAAACTTTACTTGGAATTGGAAAAGGAAGAAGGAGAAGAAGGAGAAGAAGAAGAAGTGTATGTTCGTTTGAAGTTCCTTTGAAGTTGTAGAGAATCAAAAGATTCATTGTTTTCAGTAATGTTTCATTTCTTGTGAATTTTCTTTCAGTTGTGAAATGACTATTTGGCTCTTCCCCTTAATATTTTTATACTTAGTTTGTATTTTGGGAAAGGTTGGTCTGGTCCCCGATGCGATCAGGTGTATTTTTGGTGATTCGACCTTTTTTGAGTTGAGAATTTATGATATGGTTGACTTTGGTCAATATTTTGAGTTCTCACCATCGGATAGGAATTTCGCAAGTTCATCATGTCTTAAGAGTCGAGTTTGAGCTAGTAAAGTGGTTGGTATGATTTTTGAGGCATTAGGTTGAATCTTGGACGTTTGAGTGAGAAAATTGAGTTTTAAGCCTAAAGAGTGGTTTAGGAGGGTAATTTCCTTATTTGACCTCTTTCCAAAAATATGATGATTCCAATAAGTTTGTAACGTTGATTCTAGTAGGGTGGTAGGTATATTTCATTTTTATCAAATTCCAAATGATTTCAAGGGGTCCGACCGGGGACTTGGACTTAGGTTTCATTTTTTAGTGTTTTGGTGTTTGATGCAAGGGGACTACATTCGCATGTCCCCTAGCACGTTTGCGTAAGGTGTGAGTCTTGAGCCCCGAGTTTGTGGGAGATCCTTAACGCGTTCGCTGGTGAACAATGTCTTGTGATTATTGCACTATTCCCGCATTTGCAAACTTGAGAAGTTTAGTGGGCCATGTTCCCAGTGTACTGCCTGCATTTGCAGACCCCAGTTTCTAGACCTGGCTATTTATATTTGGAATTTCATCCCATTTTTCATATTCCACCATTTTTCACTCGTTTGGGAGTTTAGAAGAGGAGATTTTTGAGGGGTTTCTTGAGGAGATTTTCTTAGGTAAGCGCCATTAACAATTCTTTTTCAATTCCTTCAAGTTTTATCTTCTGAAAACTCTTTTAAATCTTGATTTCAATGTGGGTTTTGGGATTTTTCTCTTAAAGTGAAAAATTAGTAAATTATTGATTTGGCGCTCGATTCTTGCTTATTTTAATGGTTTCAACCATGAACTCCTATTTACTTGTAGAACTTGATTTTCAACTAGAAATATGATTTTACCCTCTTGATTTTTGAAGTTATTTTTAGACTATTTTACCTCTGGTTTCTAATCCTATCAATATGGGTATCATTGAGCTCCATTTGGTAAACTCTTTCCATTCATGATATTTGGAGACCATTTTGGTGATCGTGTGATTAAGGAAGCAGTTTGTTAGTGTTGTTTGAGTGAAGTTTCGGTATTCGAGCTAGGTTTGGCTATTCCTCTTTTAGACTATGATGTGAGGCTAAAATACATATTTTAAATCATTATTTGCCTCACATTTAGTATTTATATATGTCATTTTTGAGCCTAAATTTTATGGATTGTGCTTAATAGTATATTTTATTTGTAGGATTAAATTGGTGTGAAAATGAAGAAATTTGGAACTAAAACGAATTAAAAATGGAAGGTTGAAGAAGGAAATCAGGAAGACAACTTAATAGATTAAATTGAATATAATATATAATATTTAATATGTATGTGCGGTTGCGGCAATTCAGAATTAAGAAGATTGAATTTGAAGAAGAAAAGGTACATGCCACGTGGCAACATCTCAAGGACTCCAATTATATGAGGCGTTTGATGCACAATTCAAAAAGGAATTCTAATTCCTTTTGGTTTTGGGATCCTAATTTATTTTGGACTCAATTATTTTATTCAGGATTTTCTATATCTATGAATAGTCCATAAGATGAATTATTAAGAGAGAATGATACAATGTAGAAATTAACTTTTGATTTAGGGTTTCATCTTTTCTTCTCTTTTATTTATTTTACATTGATTGGTTGTAATTGCTCTATGTCTATGTGGAATTAAACTTCTCGTTCTTAGATTATATCTACTTACAAAATGATTATTTGGTGATTTTGATTCGGCATAATTGTTTATCACATTGGTTGTTCTTATATTCTTTTGAACTCGGAAGAGGAATAGAGGGATAGAACGTGAAATATGAGGAGCATGATCTTTTCTTGCATGTCACTTGAATTAATTTGTGTCTAGGTTAGGGAAATACCTAGGTGTCTTGCTTGGCTCAAATATGAGAAGAAAACTTAATGCTCCATAGTTGGTTCAGTCTATCGCCACTCAACGATGTAGTTAGGCTGTCAATTGTGGTAGACGGTTAGAGGTCGGGAGATCATGACTATATTATCAACCCCGTGAATCAATAACTAGATAATCAAATAAGTTGATGAAATTTATGTTAAATATGATTGTTAGTTAAATTATAATCCTAGATCGATTCATTCATTGATTGTGTGAAAAATTTATCTTTTCTTAGTTACTTGCTTTTTAGATATTTTATCTTTATTTTTTGGTTTAGTTAATATAGATTAATCTTTTGAAATCCTCCCTTAAATAAATAATTAAAATTAGTATAATTTAGTAAATAATTAATTGACAAGTCTTTTGGATTCGATAATCTGGTTCTTTTAAGAGCCACTAAATTACTTGCGCTACTGCGTACACTTGCTTGTGCAATTGGAAGCAACAAACTGAGATGAGTAAGAGATCTTTCTTAGGGATTCAACTGTGAAATGAGTTGTAGTATGTGTTTTAAAGGTTGTTAAGTTTTGTCATTCTTCTTTAGTCTGCGTTATGTCTATTTGTGATGTTTGGCTTTTGTGGAGGCTCGTGTGAAATCAATAATTGTTGCTGAAAACTTATGATATGCGAGTCATTGCAGCGAGGGGCTGTGTGACTTATCCTTACATTTGAAATTGATATGCCCGAGTTAGGGGCTTGAGGTGAGTTTTGAAACATCTTAAAATGGAAGTAATATTTTTCTAATTGGTAAATACTGATTTTATGTGGATTCCTCCACTATCCTTATCATTTGAGACATGTTTCATGACTTACTAAGATTGGGTACTCTATGCTATTTTATGACCTTGATGAACTGATTATGTCTTTATGTTCTAAAGTGTTGTGATGCATTCATTCTCATACAACATATCATTGTTCATGGAAATATGAGAAGGTGGAGAAATACTATCTTTTTGTGACAGAAAATGTGACACCTTAGTCATATCATTGACCATGATCTAGGTGGAAAGTTGATGAGATTGCTATTTGGACTGCGAGTCCACCATGTGTCCTTGTATGGAAGATAAATGCCTGGCATGGAGTATACAATAGGTTGTTCGATGAGCATAGTTCCACCACATCATTCCATCATTTCATCATTTAATTGCATTACATTGGACATCTTTGTTGTGTTGTGTAACTTTCTTATTTTTTTGATTTGAGTATTATCTTTACCCTTGTGTGTTTACTTTATTCACGTCATTATTATATAAATTGGAAGCACCGATGCCAGAGTGAGACTTTTCACAATGTAGGTGGAAGCGTTTCATAGTTTGCATATACTAGTTTATGTGAGTAGTGAGGGTTTGAAAGAGGTTTGCCAATATTCGAAAGTGGTTTGAGGCTAAATAGAGTAAGTAAAGTATAATTTGTCATAGTAATCAACCTACTTGCTTAAGCTACTGATTCGGATGTCTTACGTAATTAAGTTACTTACGTACATGTGTAACTTACATGGAAAGGATGACATAGGTTCTTAATGGTAGATTAACTGCTGACCTACTTAAATAAGTGGTAAGTAGGTGATGCATCTACTTAGGAAATATGTGGAATGCATTTTAAAAGAAAAGGGCAACTAGGTGATGCAGCTACTTAAAGAACTTGTGGCAGAAATGAAGGGAGTGATGTACCTGCTTACTTAAAGTGAGGGACTAGATATTTCTACATATTTCTTAATGTAAAAACTTCCATAAAGGACCCTTA
>JAJOOP010311581.1:0-42585 GCA_029582705.1 Solanum chacoense
TTCTTGCCGAATTTCATCACCCCTTTCATGGCTGACAACTTTAGAAGAACTTGCTTGCTAGCCTGAAATGCCATTCCTCTTACCTTACGGTCCGTATACTTTTTCTATCGACTTTGGGCTACTAGAAGTTTAGGTTGAATGTTTTTTACCTTATCCTGGGCATCTTTCACTAATTCAACGCCCAAGGTTTTACATCTCCAACCTCAAACCACCATATAGGTGATCTACATCCCCTCCTATAAAGTGACTCAAAAGGTGTCATGTCAATACTGGACTGGTAACTATTATTATAGGAGAACCCACACAAAGGTAGGAACTTATCCCAATGCCATCAAAAGTTCTTCACACATGCCCTCAACATCTCCTCCAACACTTGAATCATTCTTTCTGACTTCCCATTGATGAGTCCAAGATTTGGGCTCATTTAGGACA
This sequence comes from Solanum chacoense, assembly GCA_029582705.1. Taxonomy (NCBI): domain Eukaryota; kingdom Viridiplantae; phylum Streptophyta; class Magnoliopsida; order Solanales; family Solanaceae; genus Solanum; species Solanum chacoense. The sequence continues at coordinate 433 of JAJOOP010311581.1, forward strand.
TTGTTTTGATAGTTTTAGTGTCCTCACATGCCAAATGTATGCTATAAACTATTGTTAAAGCATTGATTTAAGGTATATGAGCTAAGGAGTAAGGCAAAGATGCTACTAGACAAAACAAGTTGAAAAACTGGAGATAAGGAGATCCTGGTCATCGCCAAGACCACTAAGCAAACCGCCCAGTGGCTCTTCAGCTCGGTTAATGTTCAATTATGCTAGCCCTGGGGAACAAACCAAGTTCATGATAGAAGTGAGCATTTGGTGAATCTCCGATCGATTCCTCCATGTCTAAAAGGATCGCCCAATGTTACAAAACTTGAGATGCTAAGGACCAATGCAAAATGGCGATGGAAGTGAGCAAACGACGGATCATCGTACCACTTGGTGAAGCACGACTTATCCTGCCGAGTGAACTTTTGAGCCAAAAAGCTTAAAACTATAAATTGATTTTTAAAAGGAATTTTGATTAGTTCTGACTAGCAGTTCTCTTCCTGATACTATAGTTCCCATTCTATATTAGAGTTTTTCTCTATGTTTTTAAGTGCTTATTGTAGAATTCTTGAGGATTTTGACTTCGGTCTTTGAATTAAACCTTTGGAAAGCATTTTAAAGGCTTGGAAACCATTACCCAAATGATGGTTAATAAAGTTGGCAATTGTGTTTATCTTTTTAGGATGTTTAGCTAAAACCCCAATTCTTGGGGTGTGATTATGGGTTGAATTAGCTTATGGGTATTGTCAATTACTAACTTAATTGCTTAATTGAAGTGGGTTTAATGATTAGCTGAGTTTTAATTTATGAATTGTAGTTGTAAATGCAGTTCTAATTTTCTGTTCTTAGCTTGCTCGAGAGAGAGGTTTTGGAACCAAAGCTTTTGCTTAATGGTTTGTAGGTGTTGGGTTGATATGGGTTCAGCTCGAGAGACTGAATCCTAAATCCAATCCCACCCATATAGCTCTAGAGAGTAGATGAATTAAGGTGTGGGTTGTTCTTATTTGTTAAGTTTGTTGATGTTCGAAAGAAATCACTTGATTCCAGATAGTTGTTAGAGAGAAAGCTATTTCACTCATAGCCTAGCCTACCCACTGATATTTAGCTATTCATTAGTACTTCCAATTACCCATATAGTGAAATTTTCCTATAATCAATCACATCCCAAGAAATCCTCTCTATATTGTTATATTTTATTGTTTGATTGCATTGTAGCTGATAATTGCAAACTAAACCCCCTAATCTGACATTTATTGTCACCCCTTAGACTTGTTTACCTGTCTTTTTTGATAATTTCTATTCCTATAGCTATTTAGACCACGTTTGGATGTTTGTGGATGAAAGGTTGTACTAAAAGCTAGTTGAGTACCCAACTCCTCGTGAAATTTCCCCCAAAAATTTGATGTAAACTGCGTACCACGGTCTAAGATGATAGAAAGGGGCACCCCGTGCAGCCTCACTATCTCTTTCACATTAACTTTAGCCAACTTCTGAGCTTTATAGTCTACTATGACCAGAATAAAATGGGCTGACTTATTCAATCTCTCAACCACTACCCAAATGGAATCAAACTTCCCCAAGAACTTGGGGAGAGCAACCACAAAATCCATAGCTATTCTCTCCCACTTCCATTCAGGGATTCACATCCACTGAAGCAAACATGCAGGCCTTTGGTGCACATACTTTACCTATTGACAGTTTTGGCACTTGGCCACAAACTCAGCTATGTCTCTCTTCATGCCAGGCCACCAATAAAGTCGCTTAAAGTTTCGGTACAACTTGGTCACACCCGAAATATAGGAATACCGTGATCCATGGGATTCTATCAACATCTTTTAATTTAAGTCATCCACTCGGGGCACACAAATTCTTCCCTTAAAACTAAGAACACTCCCTTCATCAAGAACCACATCTTGTGCCTTAAGGACAATGTCTTTTTTCTATGTTCATTCAAATTCTCATCCTCAGATTGTTTGTCCTTGATCTCCTCAATGAACGTGGGTCTAACCTTAATGCTAGCTAACACCCCACCTTTCTCTGAGATGCCCAACTACATGAACCTAGACTCCAAGGTTTGAATCTCCTTGGATAAAGGTCGCTTGGATACACCCAAACAAGCTAGACTACCTATACTTACTGCCTTACGGCTCAAAGCATTTGCCACCACATTAGCCTTACCCGAATGATATTGGATTGTGACATCACAACCCTTAAGTAACTCCATACACCTTCGAGGTCTCATGTTTAGGTCCTTTTGAGTAAATACATGATGTACACTATGATGGTCAGTAAACACCTCAGACTTGACACCATAAAGGTAATGACGCTAGATCTTAAGGGCAAACACTACCGCTGCCAACTCCAAGTCATGCACTGGGTAGTTCCTCTCATGTAACTTCAACTGTTGTGATGCATAAGCTATGACATTGTTATCCTGCATCAACACTATACCCAACCCCAAATGTGAAGCATCACAGTAATAAATGAAATCATTACTTTCCACCGGTAGTGCCAAAATAAGTGTTTTGGTCACGAGACTCTTGACCTTTTGAAAGCTCCCTTCTCATTTCATAGGGCATTCAAAAGGCGCCTCCTTTTTTATCAGCCTTGTCAGATGCAAGGCAATAGAAGCGAAAATTTTCACAAACCAACGATAGTAGCTAGCAAGCCCCACAAAACTTTTGACTTCAGTCACAGAGCTAGGCCAGACCCAATTCTTAACCGCTTCAATCTTTTGGGGATACACCATTACCCCTTCCCACATGCTCTAAAAAGGCAACTGAAGTCAACATAACCCACACTTGGAAATTCTACATATAATTTTTGTCTCCCAAGGACACCCAAAACTATACGAAGATGGTCGGTAAACTCTTCCTAACTTTTCGAATAAACCAAAATGTCATCAATAAAGACAGTAACAAAAGAATCCAGGAATTGTTTAAGCACACCATTCATCAAATTCATGAAGGTTGCAGGTGCATTGGTCAATCCAAACAACATCACTAAAATCTCATAGTTCCTATAACGGGTCCTGAATGTCATTATGGGTACATCCTAAGGCCTAATCTTTAACTGATGGTAACCAGACCTTAGATCAATCTTAGAAAAAACTGACGCACCCTGCAATTGGTCAATCATCTATCCGAGGCAATGGATACTTATTTTGAATGGTGACCCTATTTAACTACCGGTAGTCTATGTACATCCTCATACTACCATCTTTTTTCTTAACAAACAAGACAGGAGCACCCCACGGGAAAGCACTAGGACGGATGAAACCTTTATCATGAAGCTCCTGGATTTGAAACTTAAGCGCCCTTAATTCTACCAGAGCCATGCGATAAGGAGGGATGGAAATGGGGCGAGTACCTGGTTTCAAGTCAATGCAAAAATCTATATCTCTATCCGAAGGCATACCAAGAAAATTGGTAGGAAACACTTCCTTAAATTCAAACACTACATGAATAGACTCAATAGAGGGAGACTCAACCTCAGCATCTCGAATATGAGCCAAATATGCCAAACACCCCTTCCCCACCAATTTCCTAGCCTGAATCAAGGATATGACCTTAGCTGGCTTAGGCTTGTACACCCCTTCCCACTCTAACTTTTCCCTACCCGGGATCTATAGACTCACGGACTTAGAAATACATTTTAACATCACATAATAGAGGGACAACCAAGCCATGTCTAAGATTATATCAAAGTCAATCAAATCCAAAATAACCAAATCCGCCCAGGTCTAAAAACCCATAAACAAGATAGGGCAAGCACGATGGGTGACTATGATGGACTCTCCAACTGGGATAGATTCATGGATGGGGGCATCAAGTATATAACAAATTGTATCAAATCCAAAGGCAAACTGAACTGACAAAACGGAATAAGTAGTACCCGGATCAAATAAAATAATAGTCATCTGGTCACAGACAAGAATAGTAATTGTAATCATTGCGTCAAAAGATTTTGCCTAGCTATTTCCTGGAAAGGCATCACACTGAGCCATGTCATCTTAACAGACAAACTCCTTGCTTAGCTGCACTGCACCTCTACTTGCATTACCATTTCCCCGGCCTACACTGCCTAAATGATTTCTTATTCGCCAACATTGCGGACGCCCTCTACCATTGCTATTGTTACCCACGGGTACCACTGCTTTAGTTTACTGCTACGCGAGATCAAACATGCGCGAGTGGGATAATCTCTCTGTATTTTCCCAGGTTCTCGACAATTATAACAAGTGCGGTCAAAAGATGGCCTGCTCCCCATCGAAGGTGCGACTCCCTGGCTATCCTGAATAAAATTTTGTTGTGGAGTTCCCGAGTAACTACATATAGAAGCAGGTAAGGCTGATTGAATTGGTCGAGCAGCAAGTGTCGGTTTACCTAAACCTCTGGAGTAAGAACCATGAAAGTGGCCAGTGCTTTTGGGTTTCTCAGTCAGATCTTTGGCCTGCCCATCACATCTTACTCCTTTCACTTTCTTCCCAAAATATGTCTCCTTACTAAAACTTTTTCGTGCAGAGGTCATGTGAACAGACAATACATGTAGCTTGGGGCTCAGTTCCTTAACGAATAGACGAATCCTCTCCTTTGGTCACTAATTTTGTAGTACATCAAGACAAAGCATGGAACTTAGCCTCATAAGCAGCTACAGACATACCACCCTACTACAAAGCCATGAACTCATCCTTCCTGCGATCCCTCAAAGTCCTGAGCACTTACTTTTCCAAAAATAGAGCATGGAATTGTGTCCAAGTGAGTGGGGGTAAAACTAACGATCTACATTCCACATAAGCCCTCCTCCACTCCTTAGCCTCACCTTGAAGATGGTAGGTCACAACCCCATGCTAATTTACAATACCCAACTTATGATTCCTCTCATAACAACCCAAAAAAAAGTCATAGGTATCTGTACTCTCAGAACCATGGAACACAAGGGGCTTAAAATTTACAAACTTATTCAACATCGCATGCTCATTACGATTCATCACAAGATCCAACAAGGGATGAAAGAAGGCATCAGTGCGTAATGTTCCATCCAACCTGGGAAAAGACATGATCTGCTGAGCTAATACTAAGTCTAAGAGAAAATATATTTAGTCTTAGTTTGCACCTCCTCCTCTAGTCCAATATCCTCCTCATTTTCGATTTCCACATTCTCATGTACCCCTTCTTGAGGTGTAAGAGGGACATCTTCCCTCGAAACATTCTCACCCAGGTAACACTCTTGAAAATGATAGGGTAAACTAGACCCTAAATGTGAGGGTGAAAGTCAAGAATGAGGGTGATAAGAATCAAGGCCAAAGGGGCAAGTGCCAAGCCAAAGGGGCAGAGCCAAAGCCAATGGCCAAGGCTTTCCCCTAGCTTTGAGCTACTACCCCAACTTAACGAGTGGGACCATAGGTCGTGCTTAACACCAAAGCTCGTGAAAACAGCTCGTGGTCTTGCCTTGGCCATGCTAAAGTGGCCACCCATTTTTCGTAGCCACCGTCTCACCTTCATGAGAGGGATCACGGCTCATGTAGCCCTTTATGAAGATGTTTTAGGCATTGAGCTAAGGGCCCCCAAGTGGCAAGGTTACTGCCTCAAGGACCACAAGAAAGACCACAGCTCGTGGAGCCTCTCGTGGTGATGCATTGGGCTTGTGAGCCTCATGCCACACTTGTGTAGCTAGTGCCCCAACCTTCACGAGGGCAACTCAGAGATTTGTTAGACAAAGGCTTTATTCAAATGAGTATCTCTCCATGGGGTGCTCCAGTATTATTTGTTAAAAAGAAGTATAGGTCCCTTAGAATGTGTATTGACTACCGCCAATTGAACAAGGTGATTACAAAGAATAAGTATCCCCTTCATAGAATTGACGACTTGATTGATCAACTTCAAGGGGCTAACTATTTCTCCAAAATAGATCTTCATTCGGGTTACCATCAACTAAGGGTGAGAGGGGTCAACATTCCTAAGACTGCCTTCCAAACAGATATGGTCACTATGAGTTCCTAGTAATGTCCTTTGGTGTAACAAATGCCTCAGCGGCATTCATGGATCTAATGAATACAGTTTTTAGACACTACCTTGATATGTTCGTGATAGTGTTTATTGATGAAATTTTGATCTATTCAAGGAGTTAAAATGAACACATGAACCATTTGTGGATTGTATTGCAAGTCCTTAAAGACTACCAATTGTATGCAAAGTTTAGTAAGTGTGAGTTTTGGCTAAGGTTCGTAGCCTTTCTTGGTCATATTGTGTCAAGCAAGGGTATTGAGCTAGATCCTAAGAAGACGGATGCAGTCAAGGGTTGGCCTAGACCTCTAACACCTACCGATATTAGAAGATTTTTGGTTTGGTTGGTTACTATAGGAGGTTTGTTGAGGGTTTTTCCTCCATTACTTCTCCATTGACGGCCTTCACTCAAAAGAAAGCTAAGTTTGTGTGGTCGGAGGCTTGTGAGAAAATTTTCCAAGAGTTGAAGGATAGACTTACTTTCGCTTCGGTTTTGTCTTTACCGGACGGTACCAATGGTTTTGTTATTTATTGTGACGCTTCTTGAGTAGGTTTGGGATATGTCCTTATGCAACATGGTAAAGTGATTACCTAGCGGCGGTAGTGTTTGCTTTAAAAATATATAGACATTACCTTATAGGTCTATGTGGATGTTTTCACCGATCAGAAAAGTCTTCAATATGTGTTTAGCCAAAAAGACTTGAATCTCCAACAAAGAAGGTGGTTAGAGATTTTAAAGGATTATGACATGAGTGTCCTTTACCACCCCTGCAATGACAATATTGTAGCGGATACCCTAAGTCGATTGTCCATGGGTAGTTTGGCTCATACAGAGGATGAGAAGAAGAAGTTAGTTCGTGATGTACATTGGTTGGCTCGGTTAGGTGTCCAACTAGTGAGTTCCACCAAGGGTGGTGTCATGGTCTGTCATGGTTCTGAATCCTCCTTTGTGGTTGATGCGAAGTCTAAACAAGGCCTTGATCCCATATTAATGGAGTTGAAAGAATCGGTACCCAACAAGTCCATTGAGGCATTCTCCAAAGTGGAAGATGGGGTGCTTAGGTACAAAGGTATATTATGTGTTTCAGATGTTGATGGCTTGAGGGAGAAAATTTTAGAAGAGGCGCATGGTTCACAGTATTCTATTCATTCGGGAGCCACCAAGATGAACTGTGACCTACGGGAAGTCTATTGGTGGAATGGTATGAAGAAGGATATAGCGGAATTTGTAGCCAAATGTCCGAATTCTCAACAAGTTAAGGCCTAACACCTAAGACTCGAAGGGTTGTCCCAAGATATAGATATTCCCACATGGAAGTGGGAGGATGTGAATATGGATTTTATTCTGGGTTGCCTCGTACTCGAAGGCTACATGATTGTCATTGTTGATAGAATGACAAAGTCTACCCACTTTATTCCAGTTAAGGTTTCATTTTCAGCGAAAGATTATGCCATACATCAAGGAAATAGTGAAGTTGCATGGGGTTCCTCTATCTATTATATCAGATCGGGGTACTCAATTTACTTCTCATTTTTAGAAGGCATTTCGAAATGGGCTTAGTACTAGGGTCAAGCATAGTACGGCCTTTCAACCTCAAACAGATGGTCAAGCAGAACGTACCATTCAAACCTTAGAGGATATGTTGAGGGCGTGTGTCAAAGATATTAAAGGTAATTGGGATGACCATCTACTGTTGATAGAATTTACCTACAACAATAGTTACCACTCAAGTATTGACATGACTTCGTTTGAATCACTATATGGTATGAGGTGTAGATCTCCGATTGGGTGGTTTGAAGTGGATGAAATTTCTCTAATCGGTCCCGAACTAGTTTATGAAGCCATTGAAAAGGTCCGACTCATAAAAGAGAGGTTGAGGATGGCCGAAAGTCGGCAAAATTCTTATGCCAACAATAGAAGAAGGGATCTAGAATTTGAAGTTGGTGATTGGGTCTATTTGAAAATCACATCCATGAAGGGTGTAATGAGGTTTGGCAAGAAGGGGAAACTTAGTCTCCGGTTTGTGGGTCCATATCAAATATTGAAACATATTAGGAAAGTTGCCTATGAACTAGACTTGACAAATGAATTGGCTCCGGATCACCCGGTATTTCATGTTTCTATGTTCAAGAAGTGCATTGGTTATCCGGTAACTATCATTCCTTTAGAGGGTTTTAGAGTTGATGAGAGTCTTTCCTATGAAAAGATTGAGGTAGAGATTCTAAATCGGCAAGTTAAGAGGTTGAGAAACAAAGAAGTAGCTTATGTTAAGGTTTTATGGGGGAATTATTTAGTTTAGGGTGCTACATGGGAGGCCGAGGCCGATATGAAGTCCTGTTATCCTCATTTTTTTCCTTGTACTCCTATCCAAACTTGAGGTAAGTAGTTTTCTTGAGTTTGGTGTTTTGGGAAGTCATATGTGCTATGAGTGTTCTTTATGATTTCCTTATGATATGCATGTTCTTGTGTAAATTCATATTTGGCATAGATTGAGTTTACATGATTTATATGTTCCTCATGTTGATTTGCATTTTTGTATGATGATTCCACATTTGACTTCTTGAGATGATTTGATGAACATGCTTAGTTATGTTTATGATGAACATGCTTAGTTAAGCTTTGATGAAATGGCATATTGGCTCCATATTGTGGTGATGAGCTTGCCTTGATTTGGAGAAGGTAGTTCCTCTTATGATTATGTGAAATGATGAGTTTTGTGCATAAAGGGTTGTAGATGTAGTTCCTACTTCCTTGTGTTGCATTGTTTATGTCTTGAGAATTGAGTTGATGTTTCCTCCTATGAATTGTGCATCTTTTTTTTTTATGTTGCATGCATGATGGGCTTCTAGTCTTGAGTCTTTAATTCCATAAGGTGTCTAAATTATCATGCGAGGACGAATGTTCCCAAGGGGGAGATAATGTAACACTCTAAAAAATGATAGGGTAAACTAGCGCCTAAATGTGAGGGTGAATGTCAAGAATGACGATTATAAGAGTCAAGGTCAAAGGGGCAAGTGCCAAGGCAAAGGGGCCAAGCCAAAGCCAATCGCCAAGGCTTGCCCCTAGCTTGAAGCTACTACCCCACCTTCAAGAGTGGGACCACGGGTCGTGGTCTACACCACGGCTCGTGAACGCAGCTCGTGGTCTTGCCTTGTCTATGCTAAAGTGGCCACCCATTTTCCCTAACCACTACCTCACCTTCACGAGAGGGACCACGGCTCGTGGTGCCCTTTGTGAAGATGCCTTATGCTTGAGCTAGGGGACCCCAAGTGGCAAGGCTACTACCTCAAGGACCACAAGAGGGACCACGACTCGTGGTCTTCAAAACGACTGGTGGAGCCCCTAGTTGTGATGCCTTCGGCTTGTGAGCCTCATGCCACACTTGTGTAGCTACTGCCCCAACCTTCACGAGGGGGACGAGAGATCGTGATCCTCACCACAACTCGTGAAGGGGCTCGTGAGGCCTGACAGGTTCATTAAGTGAGGGTCAATTAATTCTTTTCCTCTTTTAGTCCAAATAAAGTGAGGTCGTTTTGGGTATTTTTAGGGATATTATATAAGTTTTTTTTTCAAGTCAAATTCACCCAATTTAAGTTATTAATTCACAAGAACCAAATAATTCCCAAAATCCTCTCCCTTGCAATATTTCTCTCACTAGAAATCCTTCATTGAAGAAAAACAAGAACTTAAAGACTAGGGATCAAGAATTCATCTTTCTTACTCAAATTCGTGGGAAAGCTTCAAACAAGGTATGGAGTCTTGATTCATGGAAAGTTTTCTTTCATGAATCCCTTAAACTCTCTATTTCAGTTAGTAGATTTTCCCAAAAACCTAGGGTTTTTCAATCTAGTCATGGGTTCTTCCTAAAAACGATTTCAATGAGTTAATTGTCTTCTATTATGATGGAATTGTTGATTTATGGTAATTTTATAGTAAAGTCCCTCATGAACCCATGAATTTCCCCATGACCCCAATTTCATGAATTTTGATCGGTGTATTGATGTAAGATGAATACTATGAATTGTGTCTATGGTATTTCAGTTATTGAATCTTGTTTTATCCATGCCTAAGGTAGTATTTCTAGGTGTGATTGTGAGACATGATTCATGACCCTTGAGGGGTAAATTATGAAGGTTTGTACATGTTGATTAAAGTTGTGTATAAACTTATGATTCACCTAGAAAGTGAAGATCCTATGACTATTGTGTAGATTGTGGTATTGTTGAAAGATCAATCTCCCCTTACCCTTACACTTCCATGTATGAATTGTCTAGGATGATGACAATGTTGTTGTGTTGGTTGAAAGGCTATTCACATGAAACACTATGAACATGATGTGAAAGGTTTACTCACATGTTAATGATAATTCTAAGGTTGAAAGTCCATTCTCACCTAATTGAATCTATGAGCTATTTTATGAGTTGTGTTGAATGAAGGGCAAATTATTCCTTCACACATGTAAATGTAATTCAAGACTAATTATGTATAATTTGGGAAATAATGCTTTACACCGAGTGGAAGAAAATGAGGTAGGGGGCCTCCCGTCAATACAATAGGCCAGGTCACCTAAATTATTCTTATGAGATGGAATCTTCTCCACCAATACAATAGGTCGGGTTTCTAGAAGCAATCTCATTGTCCCATAATTATGTGTCCACATAGGTCTTTAGCTAGTGGATCCACCTAAAAGCTAATATATTTAGTTCTACCTTAGTCAAGTAGGACACCTTCTTTCGGTGTGGGGTTACACGACACCGAATTCCATGTAGCTCACATTGTCTATGTCGGTTATGTCTAATTTTCTCTACATGACAAGATAATGAATAAGACACGAACTATACTTATGACTTCTTGATGAGTTTTACTTAGTAGGAGTGGGGGTATGGGACTTCACTTTTACATTGCATAAGTAGACTTTGAAAGGGGTTATGGGATGGTCTCTTATGTTATGATAAGATATTAATGTATGCATGTATGTTGAATGGATTGTTACTATGGATGACTTCGTTATGTTCAAGTTAATGTACATGATTATTTCCTTGTCTATGTGTGTTGACTAAGATGAGGTATATGTATGTTATGTATGTTTAGGGTGGCCTCAAAGGAGTACTTAGTGTGGTTGGTATTATGGGATGCCAATCATACATTGCACAAGTACAACTTAAGGTTACTAAAAAGATGGTTCTATTATGTGATAATGTTCTTACATGATAAATGTGGTTATCACTTGTGTTTTACATTAAAAGTGCATGGTGATTCCACACTTGGCAAATGCATACTTTTCAACCAAAATGTCCTTTTATCATATTTCAAGGATTTTTATTCATGCTTCCATACTTAGTACATATTTGTGTTAACCCCTATTTCTTCTACATATTTGAAAAATATAGGTTCTGGCTAGGTGAAGTGTACTTCCTTTCTTGACAAAGGCTTGGATTTCTTATCTCCAAGACTTGTGGTGAGTCCTCATGGTTTGAGGAAAAAATGTCATTCACTCCTAATTGTTTTCTTATAGACTACTTTTGACACTTTATTGTAAAGGGTTGTGACCCTATTGATAGTCATTGTAGTAGATGGTTAATGAGACAATGTCTAGACTTCGTTTTCTTGATTTTCTGAAAAAGACTTCGATTGTAAAAAGATTAAACTCCGCATCATTTCCATTTCCTATCTCTATGTATGCTAAGGGCTTGTGTGAGATCCCCTCGGGGTCATGTATGTTGTGTTGCATCTAGGGGGTACCCATGGGTCATGACACTGGGTCTCCACTCCTAGTGGGTGCTACACTTCCTTGATTTTTACCCCTTCCTCTTCCCCTTTCCCTTCCTCGACCACAGCCTCTTCATATGGGTTCCTCTGCTAGCTCATTGATGGGATCTATAAGCCTAACACCGTTGAATCTAATGTTAACCATCTGCAGACAGAAGAGTGAAGGAGATTAGATACCAATTTGGATCACCGTATACCAATTGGAATCAAGTTATAGCACCAAAGGAGACAAGAGAAAATAGAATGATTTCCTAAAGTCCTATAGCCTTTCGAAGAAAAGTACAGACGTCTCTGTACCGTTCCATAAGACTCTACTAGACTGGTTTTGGTACACTGAGATCAACGGACCTAGGGCTCTGATACCAATTTGTCACGACCCAAACCATCGTGATTAGTACCCACACTAACCCTACGGTGGGAGAACCATTACTACAACCCAACTAATCCACTACCACAAAAAGGGTCTTTAGCAGCAATTAATTTGCAGCAATAAACTAATTTCCACTAATGTATTAAAGGGAGGATATATATCAATGGCTAATGCAAATTAGCCAGAAAAATATGCATTTTTAGTATCAATTCTAAAGAATAGCCACTAAAACCTTAATTTTTTTTCTTCCCGCTGTAAAAAAAATTCTACTATATTTAAATAACTCACACCTTTCTGAAAAAATAAATTGCCCTCGCCTGATTAAAAGTTATAATTTAGACCTATTCCATCACAGATTCACAGCAGCGATCCTCAAAAACCCAAATCCCAATCTTAGGTATTGGTGCTCTTTCTCCCTTACTATCTCTATATGTCGTTGATGTTATCTTTCTGCTTATTTTTGAAATTCTGTAGATCTCTTTTGAGATTTTAACCCTCTTATTTTCTTTCAATCATGTTTGTTAATCTTGTATTCATCAATAACAGGGAAAAAAAACTAAAAATATACCCACTCTTCTTAGTTGGTCAAGTAAGCTTCAGTAGGAACTTTTTTTTCTAAGTTAAGAAATTTAGTGAGATTAAAGAAGAAATCAAAAATGTCTTTGTGGCTGCAGGACCTAATCATAGTCAGGTTTACACCAGATTACATTGGTGTCTCTCATTTGTTGGGTCAATTTCATATTGCACTGGTTGTTTTTCTAGTGATTTATTGGTTTATCTATGGGTTCTATGATTCTTTTAAAAAACTCAATTTTAGAAGATTTTGGTTGACCCCATAAACTTAAATAAATTCATCATAATATGCTTGTCTAATATAATATAAGAAACCAATCTATTATTTTCGTACAATTATCCTTTCCCATACTTCTATCTGGATTGCTGCTATTTTATAGTTGCAAAGATAATCCTTTACTGAATCTTTGAAATAATTAAATCCTTGAAAAAGACATGAACTTAATCTTTCTTCTACAATTTTTTTATGAAGATAATTTGTCTTCCTTTGATGTGTTGCAACTACAAAGATGCTAATGTCAGGATAGAGTAACTTTAAAGTTACCAGTGTATTTTTTCCTTGGTTAAAATGTGAGTTGCATCTAAATTTTAGAGTTAATAAGCTCTTTAACCAAGCCTTTATTCCTTGAAATAAGACCCCTTTTCTGATTTAACATTTGTCCACATTTGGTCTTTTTTCTCTTTTGTCCCTCAACTGTCATAGAACTTGAGTTAATAAACTTTGATGTTGATTTCAGTAGTTGTTGGAAGTTCTCAAACTAATTTGTTTAGTTATTTGTCGTTGCTTGTTATTTTACTAGCATGAGTAGCTGCAATTTGTGAGTTATATCCTTTTTGTTTTATATAGTTTAAAAATACAATCTTGGAGAATAAGAATAAATAGACGATACTATTTTCTCGACCTTTGCTGGCTCAATTATCTCCGTTTATCCGTCTCCATCTTCTATTTTAATGTAAGTTTCAAGGATGGTTCGAGAATTATTCTTCTCCCTCACTTTCTTGTCTTCATTGGTAAATTTTTCTGCTTCCCAGGTATTGAAACACTTACAGATAAGTTTGGTTGTGATTTGTGATGTTCAAGAGATTTGGAATTTTTAAAAGTAATTATTTCATGATTTGCTAACTTGTGTTTATGATCTCTGGGTGCTGTTAATTTTATTGCAATTAATTAAATTGATTCCCATGCTTTTCTTGCTAATTTATGAATTGAATTGATTCCTCCATTTGATAATACCATTGTTGATATATTAAGATCATCATAATCATTCAAAAGTTCCATTTTTTCATTTACCCAACTAGGGAACTAAGTAAAGTACATAGTTGGCTAAGCTGGGGCATGTAAGAGGTTTGTAATGACTCAGAAAATAATTGATTGAACTAGAGCCTTAACGTTTGGGTTAGGGTGACTTTAGGTTGATGTCTAGGTTGTTTTAGAACCTAAGTGGGGCAAGGTTGAAGGATAGGGTGCAAGAAAGGGCATAGGCTAGCAAGATAGGGTGAAAGAAGCCTTGTTCCTTGAGGGGCTGTTTTGTAATGGGCTGCTTGATCTCCCAAAGGATTGGGCGAGTCGCCTTTGGGCTCCTGTGCTCCCCTAGTGGTCAGCCCATTTGGCCTAGGTGCTGGACCAAACGGCGAACTAAGTGGTAGCTCGCCAAGCTGCTTAGCGTGTCACCCATTGGCCCCCTCCAATCGCCCAATGAACAGCCCACTTAGTGAGCTCACAGAAACAAAGGGCGAACAAAGGGTGCACTTGGTGAGTCGCCTAGTGCACTTGGCAAACCCAAGTGTCCAAAGGGCGAGCTTAGACGGGCAAGGGGAAGAATTTTAAGTTACAACTTTAAGGGTCCTTGGTTCTTTTCCAAAGTTAAGTCCTTATTATTCTATTCCTTTACTAACAACTATAAGACCTTTTTATACCTAAATTCTTTCATTTAAGTCACTCCAAATAGAATCAAAATAAGACCCACCTCCTCTCAAATATTTCTCTCACTAGAAATCCTCCATTCGAGCTGAAGAAAAAGAAGGGAGCCATTGAAGCTAGGATTTGGTGATTCCAAGGTGGAAATTCCTCAAATTGCCAGGGGATTCTTAGTAAAGGTATGGTGGTCTTGATCCTTGTTTAATTTACCATTCAAGGAGCCAATTCAAATGTGATTTCAAATCATGAAAACTTAGGATTTTACTCAATCAGATGGGTTCTTTCTTCAAACGATTTCATAAGGGTTACTAATGACCAATAATTATTGTATTAATGTTTAATTGATTAATTATGATGAAAACACTCTATGGGATGCTACTTGCACATTGCACAAGTATGACTTAGAGTTATTTTAGATGTTGGTTTTAATGTGATGATGTGACTTATGTAATGTTTATGTCTCTTATATGCTTTACAGTGTAAAGGTGGAAACGAAGAATGGTAAGTTCAGTTTTGACGACCTTAAGATTGTACCTCAATATGGGTGGTGGTATGGGACGCTACCCATACATTGCACATGGTATAGCTTGAGGATTGCTTGAGGTGAAGGTTAATGTGAAGGTAATGGTATTATTTTGATTATGTTCAAATGTGAAAGTATGACTTAAATGTGGGTTGTGGTTGAATATTATACCTCTTATGTTTATGTCCACGAAGGTTTTATCAAAATGGTATATATCATGACTATCAAAGAAAATTTCCCTTTTTAAGCATGTTTTTGCGTGGCTATGATACTTAGTACTTAATTGTGCTAACCCCATTCTTCTCCCTTTTTACTACAAGTGCGGGGTTTGGAGATATTGGTGTTCTATGCTTGAGGAATAGATTTCTAAGGTGCTTGGAGATGAAGACTTGGTAAGTCCCCATAGTTTCGAGGACAAAACCCATTGTGTTCCTTTTATGTCTTGTAGTTTATGTTATAGCTTTTGTATGGGCTAAGTCCCAATATTGTATTCAAAGTATTGGATGGTTTGAGACATAGTATATAAAGTCTAGAAAGTCTTTCGCTTGCTTTATTATGAAAATGTCTTCAATTGTAAATGAATGTTTTTAAATTTTCTCTATTTTCCTATGTTCTTATGTTCAAGAATGCTATGAGGCTTGTATTAGACCCCTTGGGGGTCGAGTACGTCGTGTTATGACTAGAGGGTGCTCCCGGATCGTGACAAACATGGTATCAGAGCACAAAATTTTGGAATGGTCTTAGATTGTCTCAAAGCACATCTAGTAGAGTCTTGTTCATAATGTGAAGTGCACCACAATATGAATAGGAGGCTATTGGGTGTAAAGAAAGTTTCACTTCTTCATTCTTCAAGTCGTGCCAAAAAGTTTAACTCTATAATGTCTTTCCCTTATTCCTTATGTGATGGTCTTTAAAGTTTGACCACTTGAAAGATTTATGTTACAAGGGTTGAGGGAGAAGAAAGGTTGGTTGTGATGCCAACTATTGCTTTGTTATCTGATAGATGTGAGATGAAAGATTGTGATATTGGGTTTAGTATGAATGAGTTGCTTTATGGTTATGTGTTTTGTTGGTAGAATCCGACTTAGTCAAGATGAGTTTTGAGGTATGTTGAAAGAGTTGATGAAATGTAGTGTTTTAGAAATGCCTAAGTGTGATGAGTATGAAGGTTTAGTGATGTATTGCCGCGACCTTAGAATGGAAACAAGTGAAGTTTGAAAGAGCTAGCATAAGCTTTCTCCTAAGTGGGGGAAAATGTGCCTAGATGGTGAGGTCTTTGAGTGTCATTGATGTTCATGAGTTAGGCTTCATTGATGTTATCACCTTAAGAGGTGTAGTGAGTTTGAGGACTTTAGACCCGGAGTGGTAGACTTATATGAGGCCTTGAGGGATGTGGTAAGGTTGATTGTGATCAAGAGTTGTTTAATGAGAACCTTCCTAGTTTAAAAGCACTGGTATGTCGATGGTTTCTTGTAAAATTTGGATGTCTTGATTAAGATTCTTATGTACTGTTAATGATAAGCCTTAGTTGGATTTTCTCCTAAGTGGGGGATAGGATGTTGAATAGTAAGAGTTATAGTTGAGGGTGCTATTTCGGGTACGCCAACGTCCTATGAGAAGTCCCGATATCCTTATCCCTTTCTTTATATGCCTATTCAAGCCTAAGACAAAGAGTTCCTTTTTGGCTTGTTTCATGTTTTTGGAGTCATGGGTGAATATGTGTTTCCATGGTCTCCTTATAATGTGCATGTTCTTATTGAGTTTATGTTTGAATGAGAAAATGAATTTTCATGATTTATGTTCCTCATGTTGATTTCCATTTTAGTATGTGTTGTCTATATGCTTCATGAGGTGAATTGTTGAACATGCCTAATGTGCTTTCGTGAGTAATTGCATATTTTTCCTAATGATGTTATGATGAGCATGATGTGAGATGGAGAAGGGCAATAAATGAGAAATGTGTTGTTTTGATGCATAATGAGTTTGTAGTTGTAGTTCCTACTTGCTTGTGTTGCATTGAGCTTATTGATGTGGAGTTGATGTTTCCTCCTATGTATATGCATTTATATTGATGTGTTATGCTTGTTGGGCTGCTAGTCTCTAGTCGTTTTCCCTTATTGTGTTTAAAGTGTTATTCAAGGAGGAATGTTCCGAAGTGGGGGATAATGTAATGACTCGGAAAATAATAGATTGAACTAGAGCCTTAACGTTTGGGTTAGGATTACTTTAGGTTGATGTCTAGGCTGTTTTATAACCTATGTGGGGCAAAGGTTGAAGCCTAGGGTTCAAGAATGGGCATAGGCTAGCAAGATAGGGTGAAAGAAGCCTTGTTCCTTGAGGGGTTGTTTTGTAATGGGCTGTTTGATAGCTCAAAGGATTGGGCGAGTTGCCCTTGGGCACTTCTGCTCGCCTAGTGTTCTGCCCATTTGGCCTAGGTGCTGGACCAAAGGGGGAGCTAAGTGGTAGCTCGCCAAGATGGTTGGCATGTCACCCATTGGCCCCCTCCAATCGCCCAATGACCAGCCCACTTAGTGAGCTCCAGGAACAAAGGGCGAACAAAGGGTGCACTTGGTAAGTCGCATATTGCACTTGGCGAGCCCAAGTATCCAAAGGGCGAGCTTAGACGGGCAAAGGGCAGAATTTTAAGTTACAACTTTAAGGGTCCTTGGTTCTTTTCCAAAGTTAAGTCCTTATTATTCTATTCCTTTCCTAACAACTATAAGACCTT
This sequence comes from Solanum chacoense, assembly GCA_029582705.1. NCBI lineage: Eukaryota > Viridiplantae > Streptophyta > Magnoliopsida > Solanales > Solanaceae > Solanum > Solanum chacoense. The sequence continues at coordinate 18,308 of JAJOOP010311581.1, forward strand.
TTTATACCTAAATTCTTTCATTTAAGTCACTCCAAATAGAATCAAAAGAAGACCAACCTCCTCTCAAAAATTTGTCTCACTAGAAATCCTCCATAAAAGAAGAAGAAGAAGGGAGCCATTCAAGCTAGGGTTTGGTAATTCCATGGTGGCTCTTCCTCAAATTGCTTGGGGATGCTTAGTTAAGGTATGGTGGCCTTGATCCTTGTCTAATTTTCCATTCAAAGATCCAATTCAAAGGTGATTTCAAATCATGAAAACCTAGGGTTTTACTAAATCTCATGGGTTCTTTCATCAAACGATTTCAAAGGGTTTGTTATGACCAATAATGATTGTATTGATTTTTAATTGATGAATTATGATGAAAACACACTATGAACCCATGATTTCTCTCAATTCCTAAATTGTACCTTTATGAAGTGGGATTGATGGTTATGAAGGCTTATGAATGAAACTTGTCTAAATTGCTTTGGGTTATTGAATTGTATCATTATGTGTGTCTTTATTATGGTAAATTGTTGGTGTGTTGATGATTTGAAATTCATGGCCTTGAAGGCAAGTTATGGCTAAATTACATGTTGAATTAGAATTGTACTAAATATGTTGATCCACTTGAAAGGTGGAAGTGTTTATTTACTATGTACATTGAGGTATTGAATTGATGAATGTAATCCTTGTATCCTACATGTGGAGGTTATTGTATGATTATAGTGTAAAGCATGTGTGTGATTTTAATGAATGAATGATGATCATGTTTAGAAGCTAATTGTATTAGGATTGAATATTATCTCTCTATTAACACTTGTGAATAATGGTGATTGTGTGAAAGGATATTCTCACATACACACACTTATGAATGACTAATGAATGAATTTTTATGATAATGTTAATGACTGTTGAGTCTATTGAAAGGGTATTCTCAATTGTACTCTAAAGAATGAAAAGACATGTTGTGAAAGGACTTTCTCACAATATGGGTTTCCTATGTTAAAGGCTATTTGTCATCTTTGAATCTATGAGCTTTCCAATGAATGTTGGGTTGGGATGGATGCTCATCCGTGAGTTGAGGTGGGGTATCTAGCAACAATCCCTATCCATTTTTAATGAATGTTGGGTTGGGATGGATGCTCATCCGGGAGCTATAATGGAGTGTCTAGTAACAATCCATAAATCCCATTTTCGTGAATGTTGCATTTGAGATAGATGCTCATCCCTGAGTTGAGGTGGGGTATCTAGTAGCAATCTCTTATCCCATAATAATGAACGAATGTAATGAATGTCAAGTACTCAATGGGGAATAATACCAAGTACCGTGTGTATAGTAATTGGGGTGGATGCTCATACTTGAGTTGAGGTGGAGTATCTAGTAGCAACCTCTTGAGATGGATGCTCATCCATGAGTTGAGGCGGAGTATCTAGCGGCAGCCTCTTGAGATGGATGTCCATCCGTGAGTTGAGGTGGGATATCTAGTAGCAATCTCCCTATCCCATAACTATGTGCCCACATAGGTCTAGCTAGTGAATCATCTTAAACTAAAGAACAATGGTCCTACCTTAGGCAAGTAGGAATCCCTTATCCGATGAGGGTGGCACCGGGATTCCATGATTTGCTCACATGGTCTATGTCTGTTAAGGATTATCCCCACAAAGATTGTTAATGAACTATGGCTTCTTAAGAATGCACTACTTAGTGTGGGTGGTGATATGGGACGCCATCTATGCATTGCACATGTAGGCTTTGAGAGGAGTCATGGTGTCTTCCTTTATAATGATAAATGAAATGAGTGGACTCTTATGATGATGGTAAAAAGAATGTTGGCTTAATGCCTAATGAATGAAGGTGTTCTTAATGAAGATAATGAAAAATGGGTGACTTAAATGCTTATATATTTAATGTGAAGATGCATGCTATACTTGGATTGTATTATGAGTTACTTCCTCGTTGCGACTTGTTGAGTATGAATGTGCCTTGTCTATCGTGATTTCAAAGGAGTACTTAGTGTGAGTACTAGTATGGGATTCTACTTGCACATTGCACAAATATGACTTAGAGTTATCTTAGATGTTGGTTTTAATGTAATAATGTGACTTATGTAATGTTAATGTCTCGTATATGCTTTACATAAAGGTGGAAAGGATGAATGGTAAGTTCGCTTTTGGCAACCTTATGGTGGTACCTTAGTGTGGGTGGTGGTATGGGACGCTACCCGTACATTGCACAAGGTATAGCTTGAGGATTGCTTGAGGTGAAGGTTAATGTGAAGGTAATGGTTTTATGTTTGTTATGTTCAAATGTGAAGGTATGACTTGAATGTTGGTTGTCGTAGAATATTATGCCTCTTATGTTTATGTTCACGAAGGTTTTATCAAAATGGCATATATCAAGACTATCAAAGAAAATGTCCCTTTTTAATCATGTTTTTGCTTGGCTATGATACTTAGTATTTAATTGTGCTAACCCTATTCTTCTCCCTTTTTACCACAAGTGTAGGGTTTGGAGATATTGGTGTTCTATGCTTGAGGAATAGGTTTCTAAGGTGCTTGAAGATGAAGACTTGGTGAGTCCTCATAGTTTCGAGGACAAAACTCAATGTGTTCCTTTCATGTCTTGTAGTTTATGTTAAAACTGTTGTATGGGCTAAGTCCCAATGTTGTATTCAAAGTATTAGATGGTTTGAGACATAGTACATAAAGTCTAAAAAGTCTTCCGCTTGTTTTTTAATGAAAATGTCTTCGATTGTAAATGGAAGTTTTGAATTCTTCTCTATTTTCATATGTTCTTATGTTCAAGAATGCTATGAGGCTTGTATTAGACCCCTTCGGGGTCGAGTACACCGTGTTACGACTAGGGGGTTCTCCTGGGTCATGACAAACATCGTATCAGAGCATAAGATTTTGGAATGGTGTTAGGTTGTCTCAAACCACAGCTAGTAGAGTCTTGTTCATAGTGTGAAGCGCGCCACATTATGAATAGGAGGTTATTGGGTGTTAAGAAAGTTTCACTTCTTCATTCTTCAAGTCGTGCCATAGAGTTTAACTCTATAATGTATTTCCCTTATTCCTTATGTGATGGTCTTTAGAGTATGACCACTTGAAAGGTTTATGTTGCTAGGGTTGAGGGAGAGGAAATGTTGGTTGGATGCCAACTATGGATTTCTAGAATGATAGATATGAGATGAAAGATTGTGATATTGGCTTTAGTATGAATGAGTTTCTTTATGGTTATGTGTGTTGTTGGTAGAATCCGACTTAGTCAAGATGAGTTTTGAGGTATGTTGAACAAGTTGCTGAAATGTAGTGTTTTAGTAATGCCTAAGCGTGATAAGTATAAAGGTTTAAGGATGTCTTGCTACGACCTTAGAATGGAAAGAAGTGAAGTTTGAAAGAGCTAGCATAAGATTTCTCCTAAGTGGTGGATAATGTACCTAGATGGTGAGGTTTTTGAGTGTCGTTGATGTTCATGAGTTAGGCTTGATTTATATTCTCACCTTAAGAGGTGTAGTAAGTTTGAGGAGTTTAGAGCCGGTATGGTAGACTCATATGAGGCCTTGAGTGATGTAGTAAGGTTGATTGTGAGCAAAAGTTGCTTAATGAGAACCTTCCTACTTTAAAAGCATTGGTATGTCGATGGTTTCTTGTAAGATGTGGATGTCTTGATTAGGTTCTTATGTTGTGTTCATGATAAGCCTTAGTTGGGTTTTCTCCTAAGTGGGGGATAGTATGTTGCATAGTAAGAGTTATAGTTGAGGGTGCTATTTGGGGTAGGCCAAGGGCCTATGAGAAGTCCCAATATCCTTATCCCTTTCTTTATATGCCTATTCAAGCCTAAGACAAAGAGTTCCTTTTTGTCTTGTTTCATGTTTTTGGAGTAATGGGTGAATATGTGTTTCCATGGTCTCCTTATAATGTGCATGTTCTTAATGAGTTTATGTTTGAATGAGAAAATGAATTTTCATGATTTATGTTCCCCATGTTGATTTGCATTTTAGTATGAGTTGTCTATATGCTTCATGAGGTGAATTGTTGAACATGCCTAATGTGCTTTTGTGAGTAATTGCATATTTTGCCTAATGATGTTATGATGAGCATGATGTGAGTTGGAGAAGTTCCTCCAAATAAATGAGAAATGTGTTATTTTGATGCATAATTAGTTGGTAGATGTAGTTCCTACTTTCTTGTGTTGCATTGAGCTTATTGATGTGGAGTTGATGTTTCCTCCTATGTATATGCATTTATATTGATGTGTTATGACTGTTGGGCTACTAGTCTCGAGTCGTTTTTCCATAATATGTTTAAAGTGTCATTCGAGGACGAATGTTCCTAAGTGGGGGCTATTGTAACGACTCGGAAAATAATAGATTGAACTAGAGCCTTAACGTTTGGGTTAGGGTGACTATAGGCTGATGTCTAGGCTGTTTTATAACCTAAGTGGGGTAAGGTTGAAGCCAAGGGTGCAAGAAAGGACATATGCTAGCAAGATAGGGTAAAAGAAACCTTGTTCTTTGAGGGGCTGTTTGGTGATGGGATGTTTGATCGCCCAAAGGATTAGGCGAGTCGCCCTTGGGCTCTTGTGCTCACCTTGTGGACTGCCCATTAGGACTAGGTGCTGGACCAAAGAGCGAGCTAAGTGGTAGCTCCCCAAGCTGGTTGGCGTGTTACCCATTGGCCCCCTCCAATCGGCCAATGACCAGCCCACTTAGTGAGAGCACTCAAACAAAGGGCAAGCCAAGGGTGCAATTAGCGAGCCCAAGTGTCTAGAGGTCAAGCTTAGACGGGCAAGGGGCAGAATTTTAAGTTACAATTTTATGGTTCCTTGGTTCTTTTCCAAAGTTAAGTCTTTATTATTCTATTCCTTTCCTAACAACTATACGACCGTTTTAGACCTAAATTCTTTCATTTAAGTCACTCAAAATAGAATCAAAATAAGACCCACCTCCTCTCAAATATTTCCCTCACTAGAAATCCTCCATTCGAGCTGAAGAAGAGGGAGCCATTGAAGCTAGGGTTTGGTGATTCCAAGGTGGTTCTTCCTCAAATTGCTTGGGGATTCTTAGTAAAGGTATGGTGTTCTTGATCCTTGTCTAATTTTTCATTCAAGGAGCCAATTCAAAGGTGATTTCAAATCATAAAAACCTATGGTTTTACTCAATCTCATGGGTTCATTCATCAAACGATTTCAAAGGGTTTCTAATTTCCAATAATGATTGTATTAATGTTTAATTGATGAATTATGATGAAAATACTCTATGAATCCATGATTTATCTCAATTCCTAAATTTGACCTTTATGAAGTGGGTTTGATGATTATGAAGGCTTATGAATGGAACTTGTCTAAGTTGCTTTGGGTTATTGAATTGTATATCTTAATTATGGTAAATGGTTGGTGTGTAGATGATTTGAGATTCAAGGCCTTGAAGGCAAGCTATGGCTGACTTACATGTTGAATTAGAATTGTACTAAAGATGTTGATCCACTTGAAAGGTGGAGGTGTTTATTTACTATTTACATTGAGGTATTAAATTGATGAATATATTCCTTGTATCCTACATGTGGAGGTTAATGTATGATTATAATGTGAAGCATGTGTGTGATCCAAATTAATGAATGACGATCATGTTTAGAAGCTAATTGTATTAGGATTGAATGTTATCTCTCTATTAACACTTGTGAATAATGGTGATTGTGTGAAAGGTTATTCTCACATACACACACACTCATGATTGACTAATGAATGAATTCTATGATAATGTTAATGAATGTTGAGTCTATTGAAAGGCAAATTGTACTCTAAAGAATGAAAAGAGATGTTGTGAAAGGACTTTCTCACAATATGGGATTCCTAAGTGAAAGGTTATTTCTCATCTTTGAATCTATGAGCTTTCCAATGAATGAATGAATGAATGTTGGGTTAGGATGGATGCTCATCAATGAGTTGAGGCGGGGTATCTAGCAACAATCCGTATCCCTTTTTAATGAATGTTGGGTTAGGATGGATGCTCATCCAGGAGTTGAGGCTGAGTGTGTAGTAACAATCCATATATCCCATTTTATTGAATGTTGGGTTTGAGATGGATTCTCATACGTGAGTTGAGGCGGGGTATCTAGTAGCAATCTCGTATCTATAATAATGAACAAATGTAATAAATGTCAAGTACTCCGTCGGGAATAATGCCAAGCACCAAATGAATATGAATTGGGGTGGATGCTCAGTTGAGGCGGAGTATCTAGTAGCAACCTCTTGAGATGGATTCTCATCCGTAAGTTGAGGCGGGGTATCTACTAGCAATCTTCCTATCCCATCACATGTGCCCACATAGGTCTAGCTAGTGGATCCACTTAACTTAAAGAACAATGGTCCTATGTAAGGCAAGTAGGAATCCCTTATCCAGTGAGGGTGACATCGGGATTCCATGATTTGCTCACATGGTCTATGCCAGTTAAGAATTACCCCCACAAAGAATGTTAATGAACTATGGCTTCTTAAGAATGAACTACTTAGTGTGGGAGGCGGTATGGGACGCCATCTATGCATTGCACATGTAGGCTTTGAGTGGAGTCATGGTGTGTTCCTTTATAATGTTAAATGAAATGAATGGGCTCTTATGATGATGGTAATAAGAATGTTGGCTTAATGTCTAATGAATGAAGGTGTTCTTAATGAAGCTAATGAAGAATGGGCGGCTTAAATGCTTATATGTTTAATGTGAAGATGCATGCTATACTTGGATTGTATTATTAGTTACTTCCTTGTTGCGACTTGTTGAGTATGAATGTGCCTTGTCTATGGTGACTTCAAAGGAGTACTTAGTATGAGTAGTAGTATGGGATGCTACTTGAACACTGCACAAGTATGACTTAGAGTTATCTTAGATGTTGGTTTTAATGTGATGATGTGACGTATGTAATGTTTATGTCTCTTATATGCTTTACTGTGTAAAGGTGGAAAGGATGAATGGTAAGTTCAGTTTTTGTGACCTTAAGGTGGTACCTTAGTGTGGGTGGTGGTGTGGGACGCTACCCATACATTGCACAAGGTATAGCTTAAGGGTTGCTTGAGGTGAAGGTTAATGTGAAGGTAAAGATTTTATGTTGATTATGTTCAAATGTGAAAGTATGACTTGAATGTTGGTTGTGGTTGAATATTATGCCTCTTCTATTTATGTTCACGAAGATTTTATCAAAATGGCATAAATCATGACTATTAAAGAAAATGTCCCTTTTTAAGCACATTTTTGTATGGCTATTAATGGTCCACAAATTGGACTCATTTAGGGCTATATTTTGATAGAATTAATATCCTCAAATGCATATTTTCCCTCAATATCTGATGAAAACCCTTAAGTTTCAGGTATTTGGAGCTGGAGGGAAAGCATGGACACTACTTAGCAAAAAGGAACAAAGGTAGCTGAAAGAACGAAGAAATGAAGATTTGAGAATCGCCGAACGGGTTCGGCGAGTCACTAAAAGGTGTTATCCTCACTTTTTGTTCCAGTGTGCTGAGCCCTGAAAGAAAGGATCAAATCGTCAGTGAAAAAGGAGTAGTAGGCGTGTCGCCGAGCAGTTCTGTGAAGCAGTACTATGTCGCCCAATGATCCAAAATACGACGATGTTGAATGACAGAGCAAGATGACGATGAAACCTACAAAAGGGCGGATTGCTGAGTTGATTGGCGATCTCGACTAACAACGTCGAATGATCCACTACAGCACAGATTTTTGAAAACTATAAATACTCGTTGAGAATATCAGATTTTTAATATAGAATTTTGAGTTCTAATTTTGGAAAGGGTATTGAAGAACTTGAAGATTCAAAGGGTTTAAACTCCAAGAATTTGGACTTGGTTCTTGTGGATTCTTCACTCTTTGCTTGTTTTGAGACTTAAATCTTCATACCCATTTGAATGCAAACTCATATTGGTATAAATTCCTATCTTTTTTACATGTCTAGCTAAAATCCCAATTCTTGGGGTATTATTTTGTGAATATGGGTTAGATTATCTGTTGGGTCTTGCTTGTTGATGGTTTATTTTTGTGTAAATGTGATTTCGTTTAGTAGTTGTGGTGGAACTTAATGAAATTGTAGTTGGAAATATGATTTCACTTTTGTATTTTTGGCTTTCTTGAGAGAGAGGTCGTAAAACTAAGACTACTAAATTGATTGCCGGTGGTATTAGGTCGATGTTAGGTTCAGCTCGATAGAGTGAACCCTACTCCTTCTCCCATACACTCATCTCGAGAGAGTGAGGGGGCTAAGGCGGAGGCTGTACTTAAAGCGGCAACCCGGTGTTTGAAAGAAATCGAATTGATTCAGGGTAAGTTGTGTCTTGATTACACAAACATCAAAATGGTGCCGCTGCCGGGGAGTGGTGTTATTTGAGAATACTTAGATTAGTTGAATTTTTATTCTTCTTAGTTGCAGTTTAATCACTTAATATTTAGTTTTGTTTTGTTTGCTTGTGTGAATGTTTCAGAAAGCATGAGTGTTAACGGTAGCAATGGTAGCCAGGTGGGCCACCAAGACGATATCAGAAATCTCAACGATGTCCAAGAGCCCAACATCAATGGTCCCCATCTCATGGGGAGGTATTGGAGCTATCCGGTTACCTCCAGCCGAGAGAAATGCAGTGTTCCACATAACGAGTACTATGTTGCAACTCTTGCAACTAAAGGGACTTTTCAGTGGGTTGGCTCACTAGGATCCTCTTGAGCATCTTCGAAACGTCGTGGATGTGTGCGGACCATTCTCGTTCAAAAACATCTCTCAGGAGTCAGTCTGGTTAAGATTATTCCCCTTCTCGTTGATGGGAGAGGCGTTCAAATGGCTGGCCGAGTTGCCACGTGAATCCATCACTTCTTGGGAGGAATTGGTAACCGCATTTCAAGTGCTATTTTTCCCTCCCTCGAAGATGATGACCATTTGGGATAACATTCAGAGCTTCAAGCGTCTGGAAGGATAGCCTATGCACAAAACTTGGTTATGGTTCAAAAGGTTGGTGCTTCAATGCCCAACCCACGGTTTGCCTGATAATGTGTTGCTTCAGTACTTTTACCAGAGTTTGGACTCGGTAAACAAAGGGATCACTGACCAACTTTCGCCTGAAGGCTTAATGCAGCAGCCATATGTAGTAGCAACCCAACTTTTAGGTGGCATGACAACTATCAACAGAGCGCGGTACACTCGTGAGGACCAAGTATCTCCTCTCACCTTCAAACTATCTAAGAAGCAAATTGAAAATGATCATGAGAGAGACCAAAACATGGCCAAGATCATGACACAGCTTGACATTTTATCCAAAAATGTCATGGGGGCTAGTGCTCATGGTGTCAATGTCGTTGGGGTCGGGTGTGCAAATCCTGAGGAGATGAAGTTTGAAGCCTTGTATAATGAGAAGGTAAATTTTCTAGCCAACCAAGGCGGTGGCTATCGTTCAAACTACCCAAGGCAAGGTGGTAATCAAGGTTCGGCTAGAGACGAAGGCTGGAAGGATCAAGATCGTGAATGGAGGGACCGTAATCCCAATTGGAAGGATGGGGAGAAGGATAGATATGTGCCTCCCCATGAGCACCAAAAGCCCAAGGACTCGAAAGGTGGTAGGTCTGAGGATATGCTCTCACGTATTCTCAACAAAGTTGAAGGGTCAGACAAAATGTTAGAAGGCATGAAAGAAGATGTGTCCACTCTTAGCCAGACCGTCACCTCCCATTCAGTTTTGATCAAGCAGTTGAGACCCAAATGGATCATATCTCATCTCAATCCGAGACAACAAGGGGGTTTGCCTAGTGACACTATGGTCAACCCCAAAAATGAGGTTTGAAGGTAGACTTGTGTTATGCCATGACGTTAACTAAGGCGTTGTTTGGGAGGCAACCCAAAATCTTTTATTTCTTTATTTTGCTTTGATAAAATAATAGTGTGTTGATTGGACAGATGGAAGTGTGGAGAGTGAACGAAAAGTGCAGATTGGAGATTTACAGGTCCATTTCGTGAATCATCGAAAGGTTCGGTGACCCCGAACAAAACCTCTGTTAGACTCAAGATCAATTTACATTGGAGTCTATAAAACTCGATGACCTCAGGAAATTATTGGCGAATCGCTGATCATGTTGGTGATCTCGACAGAGACCGCCGTTTAGATTCCCAGAATACATGGAGGTTCTGTAAAATTCGGCGAGGCAAATGACTACTTGGCGTTACACTGAATAATTGGGCGATCGGAACTAATGTCGCCGAATGGGTGAAAACTGGACGCCTTTTCAAGCCAAAGGTTTTAAAGTTTCAAACTCATTCCCTTTCCCTCACTTCTTCATCATCCCAAACTCACACTTGCACTCTAGTTTTACATTTCTTGCATTTTTGGAGTATTTTTAGTATCAAATTGTGCTACGAATTGGATTGCATTGCTTCCTAGCATCTCAACATCCATTTGATCGGCATAAAAGGTTGGTACTTCAAACCCCGCGTTCATTTAGTTAAAATTGTACTCATTTGCAATTTGCTAATCTTGTTGAATTTTGTTAGGCCTCTCAGATTGGATCGGATTACTTAATTGCCTATTCCTAATCGATAACTGTTGCTTAAATGGTAAAATCCCACTTTCTAGTGCGTTAAGTAAAATTAATTTGCAAGAGGGAGTGCTTTCATGTTATGGATCTTAGTCGGATTTGTGTTGTAGGAGCTTAAATTGCATTTTCGGGGGTTGCGGGGCTGATTTCAAGAAGTTGGGTTGATAATAGGCACGACGAGTGACACGAGCTCGCCAAACCACTCAGTGGTTTGCCTAGTTGCCCTACCTCACCTTTGATATCATGCTTTATGTGTTGTGGCTTCTGTACCTTTCGGCGAGACGCATGAGGTCGCCAAAAGCACTCGACGACTCACCGAAAGTCTTCCTGTTCGCCTTTTGTCTGCACCCCTGATCCCTTCTGCACTATAACTTTTGATGGACACCCATTTGGTCACCAAAAGTATTCGACGACTCGCCGAATGGACTGCTAAGTCTGCCTGCAGCTGATGGTCTTTGGTTTGGTTGTCGAATATTTTCTAACTTTATCTCAAGGCTTTGCAGACATGGCCAGACCAAAAGTTGCAGGAAGAAATATGCCACCCCGACATATAAAGGGACAAACTCCATAAGAGATGCAGGGACAACATATCAACCCAAAGTAAGGAGCAAGAACAAGAAAACCAGTTCCAGTAGAAGGATTCCCATTCACCCTAATGTCCCTTCGTGGGATCGAGGGTTCATTAACACCATGCATGCCTTTGGAGCAGCTCACGATTTGGACAATATGGCTAAGGCTAATATCGATGCAGCAACTGAGGTAAACGCAAACAATGAAAACCAGAGTCAAAATGACAAGACTCCGGGCACCGATGCCCAAACAGATGGAGCAACCGCTTAGACAGGATCCCCTCTTTACCTCCCTCTCTATCTTACTTTATTTTAACTTTTGGATTTTGTGTCATTTACATTTGAGGACAAATACTTTTTAATTATGGTGGGGTGAGGCCCACCTTTGTGTGCTACTTGTGAATCGTGTTTTGTTTGAGTGCATTGGTCGTGAGCTATAAATTGTGTTTACACTACTTTCTGTGGATGTTTGAGTTTGTGGCTCCTTTTATTTTAAAATGAAAAATAATTTTCACCCATTCAAAAATTTTTGCCACCTCTCATGTGTTGAATGTGGCTGCTCTTTCGCAAAATTTAAGTCTCGATTCCGATCAATACCGTTGACTTGAATAGTGCTCTTAATCAAACGAACATGAATGTGCGGCTACAATGAGGCCAAATGAAGTTGTATAGACAATATGTGAACTTTTTGCATCACGTTGTGATTAGCCATGTATCAAATTGATTCTCTTGTGATGACCTTTGCACACTAGCGAAAGTGTGGAGTCTTGTTTGACTTATAGTGTAATTTCCTAGTATAATGAGCTTACCTGTGAACTATGCATGATGGATCCTAGAATTTTCCCCATTGGTCTGGTCAACTAAGTGATGATATATCTTGATATGATCTTAGGCAACTTCTAAGAGTGTGAGCCAATAGGATATATACCTCTTTTGTGGCCTACCTTGTGAGTGTGTGAACCGCTTTTGAACACCCTTTGAGCCTTACTTTTCTTTGAAAGAAACTTGATGAAAACAATGACCTTTCTTTATCCAGCACTCATAATCCTCATGAAGTTGTGGTTAGTTGAATAGCCAACTTAGGCCAAAAGCCTAAGTTGGGGATGTGGTGAAAAGAGAAGGCAAATCAAGAAGTACAATAAAGTCCCTCTTATCCATGGTTTTGAGAAAAATGGAATCCCTCTCTCTCTATATATATATATATATAAAGAGAAAAGAGAATGGAAAACAAAAGTTGTGAAATAAAGTTGAAAAGTACAAAAGAAATGGGGTTCCCAAAAAATCCATGGAAAGTGAATAATAGGATGACTTATGAGCACTAAAGAAAATGATGAATGAACAGGAAAGGAAGTGTTGTGAGCACCACATTTCATGAGGATGAAAGTCCCTGAGCCTAAATGACCATACTGTTGCACTCAGCCCCATTACAAGCCTTGAAAAAACCTTTTTGATCTTGAGTGAGCTGAAGCAAGTGTTGATTGAAAAATACGAGCAAACCTATGGGTGTAATTATACATTATGTTCATCTTTGTGAGTGTGAGCATTGCATCTGATTCCAAAGCTTTAAATTGTGAACCATTGTGTGAATATGAAATCATTCTTTGTGTGAGGGCATTTGAACACTATAGTTGAGCTTGAACTTGCATTTGAAGCAAGTATTGTGAGCTCGAGATTCTTTGATAATGGCATGTCACAACTTAAAACTTTGAGTGCAAATTTGATCCTTGCATGAGTATGAACTCGAGTTTGTTTGAGGACAAGCTAAATTTTAAGTTGGGGGTGTTGATGAGTCCACAAATTGGACTCATTTAGGGCTATATTTTGATAGAATTAGTGTCCTCAAATGCATATTTTATCTCAATTTCATATGAAAACCCTTAAGCTTCAGGTATTTGGAGTTGGAGGGAAAGCATGAACACTACTTAGCAAAAAGGAACAAAGGAAGCTGAAAGAACGAATAAATGAAAATTTGAGAATCGTCGATCCCGTTTAGTGAGTCACCAAAAGGTCTTATCCTCGCCATTTGTACCAGTGTGTTGAGCCCTGAAAGAAAAGATCAAATCGGCAGTGAAAAAAATAGTCAGCGTGTCACCGAGCAGTTTTGCGAAGCAGTACTACATCGCCCAATGATCCAAAACATGATGATGTTAAATGACAAAGCAAGACGGTGATGAAACCTACCCAAGAGCGGATCGCCGAGTTGATCGGCGATCTCGACTAACGACATCGAATGATCCGCTACATCACAAATTTTTGAAAACTATAATTACTCATTGAGAATATCAGATTTTTTAATATCAGACTTTTAATATAGAATTTTTAACGTAGAATTTTGAGTTCTAAGTTTGGAAAGGGTTTTGAAGAACTTGAAGATTCAAAGGGTTTCAACTCCAAGAATTTGGACTTGGGTCTTGTCGATTCTTCACTCTCTGCTTGTTTTGAGACTTAAATCATCATACCCATTTGAATGCAAACTCATATTGGTATAAATTTATATCTCTTTTACATGTCTAGCTAAAACCCAAATTCCTGGGGTGTGATTTTGTGAATATGGGTTAGATTATCTATTGGGTCTTGCTTGTTGACGGTTTATTTGTTGTGTAAATGTGATCTCATTTAGTAGTTGTGGTGGAACTTAATGAAATTGTATTTGGAAATACTATTTCACCTTTATATTTTCGGCTTGCGTGAGAGAGAGGTCGTAAAACTAAGACTACTAAATTGATGGCCGGTGGGATTGGGTCGACATTAGGTTCAGCTCGAGAGAGTGAACCCTAGTCCTTCTTCCACACACTCAGCTCGAGAAAGTGAGTGGGGTAAGACAGAGGTTGTGCTTAAAGCGGCAACTCGGTGTTGGAGAGAAACCGGGTTGATTCGGGGTAAGTTGCTCGAGAGAGAATTTACCCCCACTATAGTCTAGACTAGTCACAAATATTCAATGGATTTATTATCAAAAGTATGTACCCAATAGTTTAGTTTATCCCATATTCCTATCACATCACAAGAATCCCATCTCCTTGATTAGTACTCTTTGCATTTTTGTTGTTTTTGTTTACTTGTGACAAACCCTATTGTTAATTGACACTATTGTGTCACCCATTAGATTTAACATGTTCTTATTCGATAATGTTTTTAGTTATTACTAATTAGAACTAAATTTTATCTTTCTATTAATTCTCGAAACCACTCCCTTGGGACTCGACCCCAATTGGTTGGGTTACTTTACTATTGTACGATCATAGACACTTGCATTGGAAGTTATGTCTTGATTATGCAAACATCAGCTATCATAGTTAGTACTTAATTGTGCTAACCCCATTCTTCTCCCTTTTTACTACAAGTGTAGGGTTTGGAGATATTGGCGTTCTATGCTTGAGGAATAAGTTTCTAATGTGCTTAAAGATGAAGACTTGCTGAGTCCTCATTGTTTCGAGGACAAAAACCATTGTGTTCCTTTTATGTCTTGTAGTTTATGTTAAAGCTTTTGTATGTGCTAAGTCCCAATGTTGTATTCAAAGTATTAGATGGTTTGAGACATAGTATATAAAGTCTAGAAAGTCTTTCACTTGCTTTTTAATGAAAATGTCTTCGATTGTAAATGAAAGTTTTTAATTCTTCTCTATTTTCATATTTTCTTATGTTCAAGAATTCTATGAGGCTTGTTTTAGACCCCTTTGGGGTCGAGTACGCGGTGTTATGACTAGAGGATGCTCCCGGGTCGTGACAAGGTTAATGCTAACCGGAGCTATTGCTAACTGGTACATATTAAAGGTTAACTAATATATTAAGGAACATAATGAACATATGGTTTCAATCCTTGTTAAGTCTATGCTAAGTTGAATCATAGTAAAAGTAGATGGTGTAACAAAAATGACGAAGTGTTGGTAAACTTCGTTTATGAATAGATTTCTCAATAAAGTAAATATCTTGTTGATCTATAAAACTGCAAGTGATAAAAAGAGAACCAGAACAACATGTTCTCAATAGATTTAGATCTAAGTATAGTTTAAACTAATTGTTATCCAATCAAGCTTAAATTTTTAACATTTATATGAATCAGCTAAAACTAGAAGAACTAACAAGAGATGACCCTCTCTTGGTTATATTGTCAATACTCGAGATAATACGGGTTCAAGAATCTGAACTCAATTTCTTGGCTACATTGAGAAGGGACTTCTTATGCTAATCTGTTCATTCTGACCAAATGGATAGTAATTAGTGGAGTTATATTAACGTTTTACCAGTTGATTCATAGTCATCACTCGATAATGCATCAAATGTATTATTGACTTTTTGTTGCGCGACCTCAGGACTCTTATTTATTGGAAAATCAACCCTTTTCATCATTTAAATAGCCCATTTTCCTTCAATATTATTTTTCATAGCTTTGTCTTTACCTTAGAGAAATCTTTTGGCTTCCTCGAAATTACCAAGTGAGTTTTCTACTTGAAGAACATTAGCAACATCACTTGTAGCACCTGCATTTTTAGAAATTAGCTTATGCCTAGATACATCGACTAAAGCTCGATCAAGATCTATAAGAATGGTTGGTTTGAGTTAACAATTACTCGAGAACAAATTTTATAAAGTTCAATGATAATTTTTCATCAACAACCTCTATGATTCCCTTTCTTATCAAGCTTTGGAAATTTGATGGATTAATAAAAAAAACCAACCATAAAAAAAATATTGCAACTAACAGTCGATAAAAAAATCAATTACATGTGTGGAAGTTCTTATTTTCATTTATTAAATAAAAAAATCCATTGTACTTTAACTTTTCTTTTAACTTATGAAAAGTTTTCAATATGGGTTCCACTAATCTAAAACTAAAGGACTTCGAATAATCATTTGGACAAGTGTTTACTGTTGCTGTCCATTCTCACATGAAAGTGAAACATTGTCGCCAACACGTTTTTCCTTTTTGATCATCTCACAATTTAAGGACGTATGTACTTTAGCCAACAAATCAAAAAAACTTCAAGTTTCATCTGATTCACTCTTTTCGTGATAAAAATATATTTACCAAATACGAATCATACCTACAATTGCACATACATATATTTTAGGTTATCTATAAAGATGTAAGTATGACGATGATACAAATTGTTGGAAAACTATATGCACAGCGGAAGTATACCATAATCATACAACTTACATGAATAATAGATAACACTTGTTTATGCTAGAATCAGTACAATCATGTTAGAGCATATAAACTTTTTTGAAACTAATTCAAGAATTACATCTTGAAGCATGAGCAGATACATTCAAGTGAATCAACAAGCTAGTCGACAAGCTAGAACCTTCAAGTGAATCCACAAGTTAATGCAAAACTGGACCACAGTTCTGTGGTCTTCTACAATGATCCCAACTTCACTTCCGAATTCTCTCAATACTTGGGTTGGCAAGTATATTATAGAAAACTTATCTTTTTTTCAAGGGTTAGAAGAATCTCTATTTATAGAGATTTCTTCCTAGCCCAAAGAGGAGAAGAAACACACATTATTTCTTTAGAATAGAAAATACTTCTCCCTTTCCTTAGAATAGAAAAAGACATGTACTTCTCCCATTCCTTAGAATAGAAAAAGACATTCTCCCTTTCCTTGGAATAGAGAAAGACACATACTTCTTCCTTTCCTTAGAATAGAAAAAGACACATACTTCTCTTTTCCCCTTAGAATATATTCTAAGTTCTAGTTAAATATGGGCACAGTAAGGACCACAAAATTAATTATTGAGGCTTCCTATTATGGAAATAATTCTAAATGATTAATTTGAATTATTCTTACCATAATAAATTACAAATCATTCCACTAGAAATATGCAATGGAACTCCTCTATTAATATTTTGAAAATCCCCATTAAGCACATATGTTGTCACGCCCCGAGCCTACACCCTGGATGTGGCCGGCACTCGAGAACCATTGTTGGCCCCAAGCGAACCATTGGCCTGTCTTAACTCTTCACTGAAGACTTACTCATAATTAGTATGAAATCAAAAATACAACTTTACTCAATGTCTCAAAAGTTAACTTACAATATTTATAAATAAATATTCAAACTGGCCTTAAGGGAAACTCAAGAGTAGAACATAACAATTGAAATGAACAAGACTCATAAACTAACATCTATCTGTATATGAAGCCTCTACGAACTAAGATGGACATCGGGACATGACCTGTGACATCCTAATAACAAAATTAAATGAAAAAGTAAACAAAGGATCCTCCTAAAGCAAGGAGGCTCACCAAATAACTTTGGAACTCAACTGGATCAACGAAGTGTTGGATGCTGATTCTGCTTACCTTTATCAACATCATAAAAGTTGCATGCCAAATGGTGTCAGTACATGGAATGTACGAGCATGTGAGGGGAAATCTAAAACAAGACATAATGCTTGTACTGGAACTGAACAAATAACTTACCTCGTCTCAACTCAACTCAACTCATTTCAATATAAAACATTGATAGAGATGCACTATAAAGAAAAGCTTTTAAAACAGTAGATAACAACTGAATGTATTGAAAAATACAATAATAACTTGGTTTGTATGCAAAAATACAAAATAACTATGTTTTTGTGCAACAATACAAGTAAACTTTGTTTTGGAAATTTTCTAACCGACAACCATCACTATGAGTTATGTGATGATAGAGCATCTATACCATGCTGCCAGTAGTATCCTATACTTTACCGGGGTATAAAACTCCTTAACTAAGTGGATCCACTAGTTTATACTAAAAAGAAATAAAGGAATCATCTAAAAAGTATGACCCTTTTCTACCCATTTTGGCTACATGGTTTATGGGGATTTTGAGTTGCTAGAATAGACTCACCAACATGTGTGGATACACTGAAGGGTCAAGAAGTTGTTTGGGACTAATATCAAACCTCATAGCTATATATGGAGTCACAAACGATACACTCGCACCTAGATCTAGCAAAGCATATACATCAAAAGAAAAGACTTTGATCATACCACTGACAATATTAGGTGAATTTTATTGCTCTTGGCAACTGGTGATAGCATATAGAAGGTTCGCTCCTCCGCCTGTCCCTGAAGTAGCTCCTCTAGGTGCAGCTCTGTCTGGCAGAGCCACTGAAAAAGAATGGGCTCTATTTCCCACATTACCACAACCTTGCCTACTCTTTGGGCACTCTCTCATGAAGACATCATTCTGACCACACTTGAAGCAACCAGTGGAGCCATCACGAAACACTTCTGAGTGGGTCCTACCACACTTAGCACATGCAGGAGTCCCGTTACCTCCTTGTGTCACACTACCCTAAGACTGCGTAAGTCTAAATCTAAAGTTCTGTGAATTATGATTCTTGAACTCACCTCTGTTCCTTAGTGCATATGCACTAGCAGATGATGGAGCAGGTCCATTTTGTTTTTGTTGGAAAGACGACCGGCTCGCATTACTCTTCTACTGCTCGGACTCGTTTCTTGTTGTCTTAGCCTTCTTATTTCAATTCCTCTCTATTTCTCAACCTATCTTCCTCAACCTGCTACACATGGATCATAAGTCTGGCTATGTCCATGTCTCCTATCAACATCGTTGCCTTTCCCTCCTTACTTGGCAGATGAGACAACCAAGCAACAAATAGACTCATCCTGCTCCTCATGTCAGCAACCATCTCCAGGAAAAAATGGGAAAGCTGGGTGAACATAAGGTTGTACTCATGTATGCTCATAGATTTATGTTTAAGAGTGAGGAATCCACTTAACTTGGCCTCTCTCAGTTCACCGAGAAAGAAACACCCCAAGAAGGCCTCCTCAAACACCGTCCAGCTCACAATTGGTACACCTTCACCTATATTCTTCTTCCATTGGTCAAACCAGATTCTAACAACACCCGTCAATTAGTATACAGCTAGTTCCACTCATTCAGCATCAACAATATAAATAATCTCAAAAAAGTTTTGTAGCTTTTCCATAATTTTTTCTGGATCCTCAGTGGCATATGAACCAGTGAAGCCTAAAGGATTCATCCTTAAGAACTCACGGATCCTGGACGTATCAGCCACATCTTGTCAAACCTCTCTATGTTGCCTAGCTTGGTTGGTCACAGCTTGACTCAACATCCAGATAGCTTCTCGAAAGTCAGCATTTGTGACCTCTCCTTAGGGCTGCACTTCTGGTGCATTGGGTACCCCTTTATCCTCAACATTCCTCCTAGCAAGACGACCTCACACAACTTATCGTGGAGGCCTGATCTGAAAGATACTCGCTGGCACGAGTTAGAAAGAAACTTTTATAGAGTTAAACTCTATCGCACGAAAAGAGAACGAAAGAAGTGAGGTAGTTCCTAAATAGAGCAGTCTCCTAATTATAGATGTGGAGTGCTTCACACTGATAACTAGGACTCTACAGACAGCTTCATAGACACCCTGGGACTCTTGAAATTTGTGCTCTGATACAAAGTTTGTCATACCTCGAGCCTACACCATGAATGTGGTCGGCACTCGAGAACCCTTGGCCTGGCTTAACTCTTAGCGGAAGACTTACTCATAATTAGTATGAACTCAAAAACATAACTTTACTCAATGTCTCAAAAGTAAACTTATAATATTTAGAAATAAACATTCAAACTGGCCTAAAGGGCAACTCAAGACTAGAACATAAAACCTAAAATGAACAAGATTCGTGAACTAAACTCTATCTATCTATGAAACCTCTACTAACCGAGATAGATGTCAGGACAAGACCCGCGATATCCTAATAAGAAAATTAAATGACTGAAAGTAAAAAAGGGAACCTCCAGAAGCAAGGAAGCTCACCAAACAACTCTGAAACTCAGTTGGATCAACGAAGTGCTGGATGCTGATCCTGGTTAAATGTATATGCATCATAAAATATGCAGGCCAAATGGCGTCAGTACATGAAATGTACGAGCATGTGAGTAGAAATCTAAAACAATACATAAGCTTGAACTGGAACTGAAGAAATAACTTACCTCGTCTCAACTCAACTCAACTCATTTCAATATAAAGAAGTGATAAAGATGCAATATAAAGAAAAGCTTTTAAAATAGTAGATAACAACTCAATGTATTGAAAAATACAATAACAACTTGGTTTGTATGCAAAAACACAAAATAACTATATTTGTATGCAAAAATACAAAGTAAACTCTATTTGGAAGATTCTCTAACTGACAACCATCACTATGAGCTATGTGATGATATAGCGTCTAACCCACACTTCCAGAACCGTCCTATACTTGATTGGGATACAGAACTCCTTAACTAAGTGGATCCACTAGTCTATGCTAAAAACCAATAAAGGAATCATCTAAAAAGTATGACCCTTTTCTACCCACGTTGGCTACATGATTTATGGGGGCTGTGAGTTGTTAGAACTCTCCCCCATATTGGTGCTCAATACTACTCCCAAAATACAGCTTATCTCATTATGTTTTAAAGAAAACATTTTCGCTTCCTTAACTTTGAGATTATTACACAAAAGGTTTCTCTAAAAAGAGATAATACTGAAAACTGTTCATGAACTCTATGGAAATTGGTGTTTCCTCTCATCTTAAATGTTAAAAAAACATTTTCTCTTGGGAATACTTAGTTCTCATATATCATTTTTAAAGAAAATGAACTCAACTCTACCCTTCCTCAACTCAAATGCTCAAGTCTTGAAACGAGTTTAAAAGATTTGTAAAAGACTTCTTAAAATGACACGAAGAACTCTCAAGACTTGACTCTAACTCTTTCGTTGAATTTGAATTATGGATTCAAGGGTTATGCTTTGGAATGTAGGACCTCTCAATGATTTAGAAAGGTTAGGATAGTTGTTCATAAGAACGAGTGAAGACCCAAGTTAAAGAACATATACGTGAGAGGGATGTGGAATTTAATTTTTGGTCGCATAAATATTTTTGAGGAAGAGGACTCTGTATCCTCTCCGCGACATGGAGAGGGGTGACTATCTCAAGACTGAATATCTTAAGCGTCTCCGCGGAGCAGACCTAGGCGCAATTATTTGCCCGATCTTTTCTTTCTCTGCCAAATTCGACTCAACTCACACCAAAGCAGTTTCATTGACCAAATTCACAAATATTCAGAAACCCATAACGATTTCAATGAACCCATATAACAATCTATCAAGGAACTCAACTTGTTTGCAAAACTCATACCTCAAGAACTCAAAAACACTCAATAATGGCTAAAACTCAAGAACAACAAATCCTTCAACTTTGAGAAAGAAAATGCATAAAAATAACATGATTGGCGTGTGCGTGAACGAACCCAATACTATGAGAACTAACATATCTCTTAGGGATCAAACCATTGGTGAAATTTCACAACAAACATCAAGAACTTGACGAACGCCTTGAATCTTCAATCCTTTCTCCTCTTTTATCGTCTTGAACTCTTTTCTAAAACCCTAAGAGTAATTTAGGATTTTTAAAACTGACCCAATTCAGATTTGACCCCAAAATATTACAAAAACCTTTTTAATTTGATTGGCTAAGGAAAAGACTAAAATACCTCTCATACTTTCGGGCAATTTTCCTTAATTGGACATCCTAACTTCAAACAGGCATATCTCCCTCACACGAGCTCAAAAATTAGCAAACTAGGAGGCGTTGGAAAGAGGATTCGAAGACCTTCCATTTGATATCTTATGGGTCACCTAACTCATCTGGTACTGAAAGTTATGGTTGTTTGAAGTTGACCCATAACTCATAACTTATGCATAACTTGCAAAATTTCAGATTTTGCTATTTCCAGTTTAGTTCTTTCTATTTTTAGCTCTTTCAAATACTGTAGTATTACATATTTAATTCCTCATGTTAAGATTACAGATACTAATCAAAAGATTAAATTCCTGACAAATTTAATTCAATGATGAATTTCCTTTAGAGCACTACTTAACTTAATTTATTTGTTGAATTTATAATCCACTTGCAAGGTTTGACATTGATTCCGTCAACTAACTTGTTATTTCACCAACATATATTATCATCATCCAATCTACCACGCATATTGACCCATCTAAGAATCGTACCTTTTCATAAATTAAAATGATAATTAACATATACAGATCATAATAGTTATATTAGGATTAAGAATTTGAGTATATTTAATAGTTTAGAGAATATGCTTTTGTCAGTCAGTCTAAGGCAACTATCTCTACTCAGTCTCGTTCAATACATACAAAATGCATCGGCACAAGAAGTTGAAACTATATCATTCCCATAATCAATATAAACTACATATAATCTCATGCTACAATCGCACTAATGGCATGTCCAATTCCCAGCTTAGATTGTGAACAAAAAACATTATTTAAGAATTTGTGTATAAGCTTATACTCTATACACTAAATCATCTTTTATATAAGTAAATAGACACCATAAACAAATATATGATCTATTAAAATGAATAATTATTTATCCTATAACAAATATTATATCTAAACACATGGTTAATAGTATATATCCCAACAGTTAAATGTAAGACCATAGTTGTTGACCATTCGAGAGTCTTAAAATTAATCATTATAGAATCTCAAAGTTAATTTTTTTTTAGAAAACCTCTGCCAGTATATACTTAAAGGGGGTCAAAACCTCATTTCATACACCTATGCCACAAGAGTTGCGTCCTCAAAGCCCTTCCCTTTTTTTTGTTAATTAGATAAAAAAAACAGACGTATGAACATTTGAGAGGAAAAAACTTCTTCTACTAATAAGCAAACTGAAAATTGTCAAACGATGTATGCCACACTAGTTGTGGTATTGAAAAAATTTTGTTCTTTCTTTTATTGGATCAATAACTAATTTTTAATTAACTAATAAATTGAACAATTATTTTTAACAATTTAGACACCAAATCTATATATATGACATGTTTGATGACTTGGTTTATATTCGAAGAGCTAGTCCTATTATAAATACAATTTTATGCTTTGTTAAACTTTCAAACTAAAACATAATGAATTCACTTAATTTTCCTTACATTGGCCAATAACTCTTTCATTGGGGCAATTTTTTCTGACAAATTTTCTAGTAAGAGAAAACAGAAAAATATATCATCAATCAACAACATTCATATCAAATGGTCACGATATGGAATTTAGCTAAAAGTATAACATTATTTATAGATCTTGGTTTCTATGTTATATTTATGTGTACAATTTGTTACTTCGTTTGTTGCTAGGATTGTGCACTAACATTAAAAAAGCAAGCACAATAGTCACCAATCAAATAATGATAGAAGTATGTAAATATATTGATCGAGAGCATCAATGATATTAAAGAGGTATGAAGGAAAAATACTCTTAGCTTATACAAACCTATGTCCTGAGGTATTTCATAACTTAATAGTATTGAAATGATTTGGTTCGTGCATGCTTTTTCTCATTACTGTAATAGTTTTGCAACCATTTTTTCCCATTCCCCTTGATTTTTCATCAACTCAATTACCTACGCATTAAAAAATAAATGAAATCTTGAAAGGATGATGTGAATTATAGATCTGATGCATCGAATGATGACATGATTGAAATAAAGGGGATTGAGATTCAAAAGTTTTCATAGGATGACTCTAAAACTATTATTTATCAACTAAAATGCAATGATGAATCTAAATTACCTACATGCAGAAGACATTAGAAGGGAGGATGAATATCATAGTTGTGCAAATAAATTTGTAGTGACTTTCATCCATGCTAAATAATTATTGAAGTTTTGTCCATTTTTATCGTACCAGCAAAGTACTTCATCCCCAACACATTCATGCTAATTTTATCGAAGAATGGATATTGAATTTCAATCTAATTCTACATTTTTAATCTCCGAATTGTTTTGCAAATGGAATTCCTGGTCCATGCCTTGGTTTCTTTCCTAAAGGGATCAAAGTTCTAAGTTCTAGTAGTAGATTACTCCTTTGTTAGGGGTGGGAGAATTATTCACTACAAAAAATGGGTGTTATTTTTTCAATTTATGGCGGTTTAAGGATCCCACAAATTAAATTGTGACGGTTTTTAAAAATGTCACAATTACCCTTGCCACGAGCATATTTGCAGCGGTTTTAGTAAACCTCCACGACGTCCCCCGCAAAATGTCTTTTAAATTTGTGGAGGTTTTTTAGTATCCGTTTGTGACGGTTAAGAACCTTCACCATATGATCT
>JAJOOP010311582.1:0-24845 GCA_029582705.1 Solanum chacoense
TTGGTTAGGGAAAAAACCAAAATACCCTTACAAATTTTCCGGACGGACTTCCCTGCCAAGTGCCCAATTTCCAAAGGGCATAACTCACTCATACGAACTCGGAATCATGCAAAATCGGCGGCGTTGGAAATATCATTCCACGAGCTTCGCAACCATAACTGGAACTACACCTAAATCATCAAGAGGTAGGAGTTATGTCTATTCAAATTTCCAGAATTTTAAATTCTTTCAAAAAAATGACTTTCCAATTCTAAGCCTCTTCATAGTTATTTCAAATTGCCGAATGTCACAATATTTCCCCCTTGGGAACATTTGTCCTCGAATGAGATGACTCTTACTAGCTAAGGTGTAACATCAAACTCAAACACCCAACAAGCAACTACGTGTTCACTATAATTCAAAGAGCACTAAGAAGGAAATTAGTACTTGGAACTACACTTCCTCCGAATTCAAAGTGATGTGGATATCTCTTCTTCATGTCCTCTTTGGCTTCCCAAGTAGCTTTCTCAACAAATTGGTTCCTCCAATGGACTTTGACTTATGCCATATCTTTCGTTCTCAACTTGCGAACTTGGCGATCAAAAATCTAAATAGGAACCTCCTCATGAATCCTTTCATGGTTGAAACTTTCAAACATACTCAATCATTTACTTCAAACTCTAACGCCCTTCTCCTAATATCAGTGTAGGATTTTTGACGACTCTGTGCCGGTTTCAACCTCTCTTGAATCACTTTCGCCTTCTCTATAGCTTGATGAACTAAATTTGGATCTATCAGCCCTGCTTCACTAACTCCAAACCATCCAAAAAGGGATCTACATCTCCTCCCATAAAGAGCCTCATAACGAGCCATATGGATGTTAGAATGGTAACTATCATTGTAAGCAACTCCATCCAAGATAGGTAATCATCTCAATTATCCTTGAAATCAATTCCACAATCCACCTTGATACCTCAAAACACCATCTCCCCCTTGTTCAAAAGCCATCACTGCTTATGAACATTTTGCCTGCAATTCCAGCAAGATAGGGTCTGAGTCTTTCTCACCTTCTACTTCTGTCACTAATGATAACTCGGCCCCGCTCATCACTTCTATTCCTCCTTCTGCGAAATCTATAAGTCTAACTCCCAGGCGTGCAAGTCTGTGAATATCTTTTGCCAACTCTCCCTGTCCTTCTCCAATATGGGCGGTGCTACCCATAGACAACTTTGCTTAAAGAATCAGTAACAACATTAACCTTATCAGGGTGATAAAGAAAACTCATGTCATCATCTTTGTGTGCTTTAACCACTCTCTCTCTATCTGAGACTAAGCTCATTTTAAGCGAACACACCCATATTAACATCATACAACAATGACGCCATATCTTCGAAGCAAAACTACAACAGCCAACTCTAGCTCATCACATTACACCCCAATTCAACTAAACTCGACTATTGATCTCAAATCCATTTTAGATTTAGATACTCAGTATGTACTCAAGAACCAAATATCATAACTGGGCGGTAGTCAACTCCTCTTTTCATTCTTGAAAGTCTTCCTCACATGCGTCAGACCGTTGAAAATTCGCTGTTCTTCCTAGTCAACTTGGTCAAATAAAACCCTTATCTAACAGATCCCTTTAACTGCTCTTTTAACTCTTCAACTATGTTGGTGCCATTCTATAAGGCGAAAAAGAGATAGGACACATATCTGGAATGATGCCTTACCAAAGTCTATTTCTCTCTCAGGAGGAATTCCGGGTAGATCATCAAGAAAAACTTTTGGAAACTCTCTTACTATAGGAACTAACTGAAAATGAGGTATCACAACACTAGAGTCATTAACTCACACTAAGTGATAGATACAACCCTTCGAAACTAACTTTCTCGCCTTGAGGTACTAAATAAAACGACCCTTAGGCACAACCGAACTACTACTCAACTCTATGACTGGCCTCACTAGGTTGCTTAGGTATAACATCAAAGTTCATAGCAAGCTAAGGAATTTCAAAAGATAAACTTGCTCTAGGGTCTAGCAAAGCATAAACAGCAAAATCAAACACTCGAATAATACCATTGACAACATCTGGCGAAACCTCTTGCTCTTGGCGATTGGTGATTGCATAGAGGCGGTTTGCTCCTCCGCCTGTACTAGAAGTAGCTCCTCTAGGTGCCATCCTGTCTGGGGGAGCAACTGATGAAGCTTGGGCCCTATTGCTCAGATTTCCACTATCTTGCCTTCTCTTTGGACACTCTCGAATGATATGTCCACTCTGACTACACTTGAAACAACCAATGGAGCCCCCACGACAAATACCTAAGTGGTTCTTACCACACTTGGCGCAAGCAGGAGGCTTACTGCCCCTTGTCACCATACTGCCTTGAGGATATGCAAGTCTAGCCCTGAAACTATAGGAATTTCTATTGTACCCATCTTTGTTCTCAGGTGCAAGTGCACTAGCAGATGGTGGATCCCTTCTGTTTCTGTGGGAGGGATGACTGATTGGCATCATTCTTTTGCTGCCTGAACTCTTCCCCTAGCCCTTTTATCATTTAACTCTTCTCTATCCTTCAACTTATCCTCCTCAACTTGTTGTAAATGAATCATAAATCTTGCTAGGTCAATATCCCCTATCGACATAGCTTCCTTGCCTTCCTTGCTTGACTGACGAGACAATCCAACAACATATAAACTCATTCTACTCCTCATGTCCGCAACCATCTCCGGAGCATAGCAGGAAAGTTGTGTGAACTTCACACTATACTCATAAACACTCATAGACTCTGGATTAAGGGTGAGAAACCCTTTTATCTTTGCCTCTCGCAACTCACGAGGAAAGAAACGCCCCATGAGAGCACTCTCAAACACAACCCAACTCACTATTGGCGCATCCTCAGCCCTATTATTTTTTCATTGATCAAACCAGATTCTAGCGACACCCTTCAATTGGTATGCAGCTAGCTCCACCCTCTCCGACTCAGCAACATGCATCACATCAAATACCCTTTTAAGCTTCTCAATGAAGTTCTCCAGATTCTCACTAATACTTGAACCTATGAAGCTTGGTGGGTTAACCTTAAGAGTTCACGGATCCTTGAAGTATCAACCACTTCAGGTCGATTATCTCCCTGCCCAACATAGAGGGTTGCAACTTGACTTAACATTTGGATAGCTTCACAAAAATCAGCATATTTGATCTCTTCTTGGGTTTGCACTTCCAAGGCACTTACTAACTCTTGTTCCTCAACACTCTTCATAGCTGGACGAACTCTGACTGCTCTTTGTGGAGGCATGATCCTCTGAAACACGCGCAAGCACGAATTAGAAAGAAACTTTTTAGAGATATACTCTAACGCACGAGATGAATGTGAAAGAAGTGAGAAATCTTCTTAAATGTTGCAGCCTTCTAATTATAGATGTGGCGCGCTTCACACCGATAACTAGGACTCTACAGACACAGCTTCATAGACTCCCTAGGACTCTTGAACTCTGTGCTCTGATACCATGTTTGTCACGCCCCGAGCCTACACCCTGGACGTGGGCGGCACTCAAAGACCATTGCTGGCCCCCAAGCGAACCCTTAGCCTGGATTTCTTAACTCAGCAGAATCCTAACTCAACAGAATAACTCAATGTAATGAAAGTTTATAAAATAACCTAACTAATAAAATCTGGCCAAAAAGGCAACTCGAGTCTCAAAATAGAATATTTACATATATACGTAGATGAGAGACTCAAAACTAACTGTTTGACTGTCTATGAAGTCTCTAAAATACTGAGATGGATGTTGGGACAGACCCCGCAACATCCTAACAAAACAAAACTTAAGAACATAAAATAACTGAGTCCTCCGAAAAGCAAGGAGGCTCACCACTGGCTCTGGAGTGCTCAACTGGATCAACGGTGTGCCGGATACTGATCTTGGGTACCTGCGTCTGCATCATAACAAGATGTAGGCCAACTGGCATCAGTACATGGAATGTACGAGTATGCGTGCTGGACCGCTAAACAATTGCGTAAGAACACACCCAAGTCCAATCCTTGAAGCTTCACAATAAACCACAAACCCATTGGACTCTTCCTGTAAAGTCAAAGTAAAGGTAAGTTTATCTATCAATTCTTGGAAATTATTCTCACACACTTCTGACCATAAGAACTTAACTTTCTTTTGGGTCAATTTCGTCAATGGAGAGCCAATCGAAGAATATCTTTCCATAAATCTTCTATAATAACCAACCAAACCCAAGAAACTTTGAATATGTGAAGGGGATAGAGGTATAGGCCAACTATTAACCACATCCTTCTTTTTAGGATCTACCTCAATACCTTTACCGGAAATAATTTGACCAAGAAAGGCCATGGATCTCAACTAAAACTCATATTTACTAAACTTTGCAAAGAGTTGTTGGTCCTTGAGGATTTGCTACACAATTCTCAAATGATCGGCGTGATCATCCTCACTCCTTGAGTAAATCAAGATGACATCAATAAATACAATCACAAACATGTCAAGATATTGTCAAAACACTCTATTCATTAAGTCCATAAATGGGTCGGAGCATTAGTGAAGCCAAACGATACTACCAAAAACTCATAATGACCATTTCAAGTTTGAAAAGCTATCTTCTGAATGTCTTCTTCCTTCGCCCTTAATTGGTGATAACCCGACCAGAGGTCAATCTTAGAGAAGTAACTCGCTCCTTGGAGTTGATCAAAAAAATAATCTATCCTTGGAAGAGGATATTTATTCTTAATGGTAACCTTTTTCAATTGCTAGTAGTCAATACACATGCGAAGCTTACCATCTTTCTTCCAAACCGAACAAATAAAATTGGAGCACTCACTTGGTCGGATAAAACCCTTATCCAGCAAGTCTTTCAATTGCTCTTTTAATTCCTTAAGTTTTGTCGGAGCCATACGATATGGAGAAATAGAGATAGATTGCCTATCTAAGAAAAAGTCAATGCCAAAGTCTAGTTCTCTTTTAGGAGGAACACATGGTAGATCATCAGAAAACACTTCCGGAAACTCATTTACAACGGGGACCGACTTAAAGATAGGGGTTTTAGAATCCATATACCTAACCCAAACAATATAATATTGCAAGCCTTAGAAATCATTTTTCTATCTTTAAGACAGAAAACAAACTAACCTTTAGGCATAGAATTTCTCCCTTTCCACTCTAAGGCGGGCTTATTTGGGAATTGAAATTTGACCACTCAAGTCTTATAATCAGCATAAGCATAATAATAATGGAGCCAATATATACCAAAAAAAATAACATCAAAATCTAACAAATCATGTTCACTAGATCAAAATGAGGGACTATATAGGTTAAGGAGATGAGACAATTTCTATAGACTCTCTCAGCCACAATAGATTCACCAATAGGTGTAGATACAGAAAAGGGTCTATCAACACACTGGAAAGAACATTAAACCTCATAGCCACATATGGCATCACAAAAGACAAAGTAGCACCAGGATCAAGCAAGGCATAAACAAGATGAAAAACTTTCAACATACCGATAACCATATTAAGAGAACCCTCTTGATCATGTCGAGTTTGAAGTGGATAATTTTGCTTTGGAGCACTTGAACCCGAACCACTAAGTGGAGCTTGCCTACCATCGTTTCCCTTGTCAATTCTAGACGGACAATCTCTCTAGCGGTGACCACTTTTACCAAAACCAAAACAATTTTTCGTACACATCAAGCATTTTCTAAGACGATTTTTGCCACACTTTTGGCATGTGGGAATCAAAGATCCACTTCCTCCACCATTTCCTTTTTGAGGCCTAGGGTTAGACATTCTTTCTCTGTTGAACTTAGAAGCCGAAGCATTGGAGGAACCTTTATCAAAAAACTTTTGTCGGAACCTAGAACGAGCATGTCCATCGGACCTTGAATATGAAAAGTCACCATCGTCGGTCTTTTCCCTCTTTGATCCCCTAGAGCTTTCCTTGATCTTCTCTTCTTCAATTTTTTGAGCATTAATCATTAGACGAGAAATGTCCATTTCCTTAATGAGCATGACAGTACGACATTCCTTAACCACCATTTTAGATACACTCGAAACAAACTTGTTCATATTTGCCCTAGGATAGGCAACAATAGTAGGAGCATACCTAGACAATGGTGTATATTTCATGGCATACTTCTTCACACTCATATTCCCTTGACAAAGGTTAATGAACTCAAGCACCTTTGCCTCCCTGATCTTAAGAGGAAAGCACCCTTAAACTTTTCCCAATCAAGAGGACCTACATCAACTACCCTCTCTTCTTTCCATTGAGTGAACCAAACTTGAGCAACACCTGGAAAATTAATAGGGGTAACTAGAGCCTAACGTTTGAGTCTTAAAATTTGATACATCATTCAGAGTTGAAAAATAGCCCCAAAAACTTGACCAAGTATATTTACAAGAGAGGGTTCAAGGAAGGCAAAAGGCATCATTGCATTTAGAAGCACCCTTGAACTTTGCCTTAGCCGTGTGGGCAAAATACATTGTTCAAGAGAGGCTTCAAGGCACTGAAAGCCTTCCCTGTCCTTAGAAGCTCTCGTGAACTTTGCATTAGCCATTTTTAGTCAAGGAGGCAAGTTCACTTGAGGGTTCAAGGAGCGTGGAAGACTACACTACCCTTGGAGGCCCTTTGTGAACAAATGCCTTAGCCATTTTTGGCATAGAGGCAGTTCAAGGGAGGATCCTCGAGGTGTGAAGTACTTCACTGCCTGTAGAGTGCCTCTCGTGGTGAATGCCTTAGTTGCGTGGGCAGTAGCACACTCCACGCTAGGGTCCACGGCTAGTGGAAGCTTCCACTTCACGTGAAGCCCCTCGTGGACAATGCCTTAGCATTAGAAAGCTAAAGGCAACAGTCCACGTGAGGGTACACGGCTGGTGGAGCAGTCCACTGCCCGTGAAGCCCTCATTGGACTTTGCCTTAGTTTATTTTAGGCAGTCCACGTGGGGGCATAAAAGGGTAGTGTCGTAATTTTTATTTTTAAGTCAAAATTAAATAGGTATATTTTATATTATTTCTAAATAACTATATAATATATTTTAAGTCATTAAACACCCAAAATAAATCATTTTCATAAACACCCACTTCAAAATCAAAAGTTCATCTTCCTCACAATATTTCTCTCTCTAAAAACCCAAGAAGAAAAAAGTAAAATTGAAGCTTGGGCTGGAAGAAATCAAGGGTTTTTCATCAAATTATTACAAGATTCATCATCAAGGTATGGTAGTTTTCATCCCTGGGTAGATTCCACCCATGCAGCCCCTTCAAAACTTGATTTCAAATCTTACAATTTTTCCCAAAAGATAGGGTTTCAATCCAATGACATGGGTTCTCTTTAAAAACGTTTTTCAATGGATTAATTATGTTGTTTTATGATTTAATTGATGATTTAAGGTTGAATTATGGTGAAATTCCCCCAAGAACCCATGGATTTCCCCATATTGCTATATCGTGATCTTAATGTGGGTTGATTGATTCTAGAAGCATGTAAATTGGTTTTGTTTAGATTAATTGAATTAATTAATTAAATTGATGAATTACTACTGTTTTCATGATGAATTACCCAAGAATCCATGGATTTCCCTATTTTACCAAATTGGATCTTAAGTATGGGTGTTGGTTGATACTAGTAGAATTTGATAGAATTATGTATGTAATAATTGATCCAAATTGAGTGGATGTGGGTTGATTATGATGAAATTGCATGACTTTAGTATAATTATGCATGTATTCTTGATTAACCTAGGATTCTAGGGTGAAAGTGATATGGCCAAGTGTTAATGCCATGAAAGAGGCAAATTGAAGGTTTAGATGTGATCTTCTAAGATTGATGAATATGTTTATGAATTGCCTTAGACTAGAGAACCTAGATATGAATTTCCTAAAAGTAGAGCTTGCAGACATGAATTGATTTGATTAGGGCTTATATGATGGATCAAGATGAGTAGTATTGAGATTGAGTCTACATGATGTTATATGACTATAATTGGTTAAGAATAAAGCATGTGGCTATTTTACCTTGAGAATTAGGTTTTACATGATGACCATGTGAGGTATTTCTTGAGAGTGGGACTTTTAATATGAACATGACTTTTAGGGCTTTAAGGGTAAACGCTAATATGAATGAGCTATAAATGTTAAGGTTTTAAGAAGGAAGCTATTGTGTATGTTGAATTGTATATGGCTTTATTGTGGAAAGACTTTACCCACATAACCTACAATGTGAGTACATGAGTTTATGCATGCAATGAATGAACTACTTGAAATATGATTATATCCATGTCTAATATAATGAATGCTAGTTGTGTTGATTTGATGTGATCTATGATCCTTGAATGCAAGATATGAGAATTATGCATGATTATCATATTATGTACATGCTTTATGAACACTTTGAGAGGGAAGTGACCATGATGATAATGTTGTTGTTGTTGTGTCATTGAAAGGACAATTACACACACTTCATGCATGAACATGACTATGATGTAACTAAGGTGTTGTTGAAAGGCTATTTCTCATATGCACCCTTACACATGACTATGTATGAAATGTCTATATATGTCTATGATGATCTTGTGTATTGATTGAAAGGCTATTCTCATGAACACACCATGAATATAACGTGAAAGGTTTACTCATATAATAAATGATTCTAAGGTTGAAAGATTATTCTGACCTAACAAATCTATGAGCTATCATGATATCATGTTATTGTGTTGGATTGAGTGTTAACACATTCTTCAATAAACATGAACCTAAGTAAAGACTTAACATGAACTTAATGGGAACTATGCCTAGCACCGAGTGGCTATGAATATGAGATGGAAGCCTTCATGCTAGTTAGTCCGGCTCTATAAATGAAAGCTTTAACGTCAGTTAGTTTGGCTTTCTAAATGGGTTCTTGTTCACCCAAGTTCGTCCGGGTTCCCAAAACAGTTATCTCATGAGATGGAAACCTTTTACCTCAATTAGTATAGGTTTCTAGAAGCAATCTCCTTATCCTGTAACTATGTACCCACATAGGTCTTTAGCTAGTGGATCCACCTAAGCTAATAAACTCTCATTCTACCTTCGGCAAGTAGGACACCTCTTTTCGGTGTGGGGCAGTACACTAGATTCCATGTAGCTCACATGATCTATGTCGGTTAAGGCTATTTCCCTCCATGAAAAAGAATATGAACTATGAACATGAACACGAGTTATGTACTATGGTTCCTCAAGAGGTTTTACTTAGTGTGAGTGGGGGTATGCGACTTCATTCATACATGGCACAAGTAGACTTTGAGAGTGGCCATGGTGTGTTTCTCTTATGTATGATGAGTTATGAATTAATGCATACTTTATATGGACTATTGCTAAGAGTGGTTATCCTTGATATGAGATATTGATCATGAATGTTTCCATGTCTATGAAGTATTAACCATGGATGAGATCAAAGCATGATGAGCATGAGCATGAGCATGGTGGCCTAAAGGTGTACTTAGTATGGGTGGTATTATGGGATGACATTCATACATGGCACAAGTATAACTTAGGGTTACTTATGTGATGCTTCTATTATGATGAGATGATCTTGGTATTCGACTACGTATGTGAACTATGTCTTATGATGATTTATATTTGCATTATGTTTATGATTGGAAACTGTGCTTATGTTTATGTTGTTATGCTTTATGCTATGATGAACTATATGTGAGTTATCTTATAAGTACGTTCTCCAACTATTTCTAAGATGATGTTAAAAAATGGCATATAGCATGGTTTCAACTAAAATGTCCCTTTTAGCATGTTTTAAAGGTTTTTGTGCATGGCTAACATACTTAGTACATTTTTGTACTAACCCATATTTCCTACATTTTCTATAAGTGTTGGGTTTAGTCCTTGAAGGTGATCTCCTACTGGTTCAATCTTAGAATAGATCATTCTCCTTGCTAGTTGGTGAGTCCTCAAGATTCGAGGACAAGTAGATTCACGTAGTAGTTTCATTCTAGTATGTCATTTCAGAACTATTGTAAGGGTTGTGTCCCTAGTTGATATTTGATTGTATTAGATGGCTAAATGAGACAATGTCTAGACTTCTGGTTCTTTTTATAAAAGACTTCAATTGTAAGGAAAAGTTTTAAATTCTGCATCATTTCTATGACTTTATGTTTATGATATGCTAAGGGCTTGTATGAAATCCATTCGGGGTTGAGTACACCGTGTTACATCTAGGGGGTACCCCTGGGTCGTGACAAAGTTGATAAGCATTCGATTCCTCCTTTTCCACCGATGTCACTCCCATGAT
Source organism: Solanum chacoense (assembly GCA_029582705.1). Lineage (NCBI taxonomy): Eukaryota > Viridiplantae > Streptophyta > Magnoliopsida > Solanales > Solanaceae > Solanum > Solanum chacoense. The sequence goes on from JAJOOP010311582.1 coordinate 10,289, forward strand.
CATCAAAACCTCGTATACCTCATCAATGAACCCTTGAGGATCTTTCTCAATCTTAGAACCATGAAACTCTGAGGGATTCATTCTAGTTTCCGCCAGACCCATATTTGGGTTAACCGGGCCCATAACCTCCCTATTGGCTTGAGCTGTCTTGGCTTGAGCCAACAATTGAATAGCAGTTACAAACTCTACATTAGTCGTTTTTTCAGCCAAAGGGTTGGCTAGAACTTGAGAAGCCTCTCCATCCATATTCTCTTTCACATTCATCGTAACGTATGCTCTTTGAGGGCCATATCATGAAAAGCATCGGATAAGGATTTGGAGAGTGACATATGGAGTTATACTCTATCGCACGACTTTAGAATGGTGAAGAAAGTGGATTTTCCTAAATGTCTTATAGCTTTCTATTCATAAATGTAGCGTGTTCTACTCTCATGAACAGAACTTTACTCAATGTGGCTTATGAGACATCCTAGGACCTTTCTAAACCTTGTGCTCTGAATACCAAGTTTGTCACAACCCAAAGTATACCCTAGGCATAACATGGCGTTTACGACCCGGAGAGGCCCTACACAAGTCACTTAGCATGAATCATACAAGATAATTCAAAAAATAGCATTTCATGTTTCAAAGCGTTTTGACATGCAAAAGACTAACGCAAGTCTCAATAAGCCATCTAATACATCATAAGGTAGGTAATTGGGACGTAACACATACATCACATACAGTGTCTAAAAATAGAAATGACATAAAAGTATAAAAGTATCTTGGTCCTCGGATCATGAGGACTCCCCAATCTTCAAAGCCAAGGGAACCAACTAGTCACGAGTATGGGAGGTAGGAGCGCTGGACCCTACATTAGCAAAACAATGTAGACACAAATATGTATTAGTACATGGAATGTACTAAGTATGGGGAAATATGTATAAAATAGACATGATAGCATGAATGGCTCAAAACATGTAGGCATGATCAATATTTGAAAATTTTAAGAGATTAAGGAAGAAATTACATATAAATCATTAAATATAGTCAATGCATTTAAAATAGGAGACATAAGAAAAGCTTTGAAGAAACATATTCATTTTGTAGGATATTAGGTTTAACAGACAATAAGACCATGATATCTTTATCATGGAATCTGGTATATCCCCCATATTGAAAGAAGTGGGATCTACTTTCCAAGATAGAATTTGTACATATCATAATTTTCTAAAGTGGATCCACTAGCTAGACAATCCTTAGGAGGCATGTAGTTTAGGACTAAAGGTTGCTACTAGAGACTACCCTATTTGAGCCTCGACCTCAAAACCTTGTCGGTGATAAGTCTAAATCCCAATGGAATAGATATGTAACATCCCACAAATAGAAAGAACTAAAATCAGAAAGAGTGATTTTTTGGAAATAATGAAAATCAGGAAATTGACAAGAGTTAAGTTAAGAATGAGTTTTCTGTCAACGTCAAATCATCATAACTCCTATCTCAGGATAAGTTAGGTGTGTTTCCAGATACTGTAGGAAATCTCTTTGAATTATATTTCCAACGCTGCCAAGTTTGCACGATTTCGAGTTTGTATGAGTGAGATATGCCCATTTGAAGTTGGGTTGTTTGGATAAGGAAAGTCCAATCTGGATTTTGGAAGGGCATTTTGGTCTTTTCCATACCCAAGTAAATAATTTTGTTTTTAGCAAATTAATAAGGGTCTAAACTGAAATTGGTCAGTTTATTATTTTGAAATTAGAGTTAGGGTTCTGGGAGAAAGGAGAAAAGAGGAGAAAAAAATTCAAATATCATCGTTCGTAAGGTTTTTGCTTGTGGATTTCGTCAAGGGGTGATCCCTACGAGGTATGTGAGATCACATAGCATTGGGTTAGTTCACCCACGCGCCAATCATGATTCAATTCAGCAAAGTTTTATTGTTTTTAAAGCAAATCTTATGAGTTCTTGATGATAATTCGTTTGAAATCTAGTGGGTTCTTGTTGTTGAAGTTTCTTGAGTTTGATTGATGATTTTAGGTGTGTTTTTGGGTAGAATATTACACATATTGATGATATAGTTGATTCTAAGTGTTTGGGGAAAGAACCAACTGAGTTTAGAGTTGAAAAACGAGCAAGAAAAATCGTCCAACAAATGGGGAAAGGGGTGGGGTGCCGCCCCATCTAGAGCAACCCACAAAGTTCTCTGAAGTTTCACCTCTAGGAGCCGTGCCAGCTAGAGCACCCTAACTTCAGCTTTGAAGTTTTGGGTCTGGCGCCCCGCGCCGCTCAGAGCGCCAGGGATGCCAGGTCTTCTACTTCTTCCCCCCTTCTTTCCGTACTAGTTCCTTAGCAACGTACCTATGTTTTCTAGTTGATTCCAACACTCTAAGGTACGTCTAGAGATCATGAAATCATCCATAAACATGAGATCATGAACCTAGAATTCATTCTTCAATTCAAGGAAAGTTAAGAGTCAAGTCTAGAACTTAAGAATCAAGTCAAGAGAAGTTCATAATGTTTTTCAAAACTCTTTAACAAATCTTTTAACTTTGTTTTAAGATTTAAGCTTTGAGTTGAGTAAAGAGTAAGAGTAAAGTTCATTTTCTTCAAAGATTATATGGGAACTAAGTATTCCCAAGAGTTAAAATATTTTCACATTTGACCAAGAAAGGAAACACCGATTTCCAATAGAGCTTCAAAGCTAAGTTTTGAGTAATTATCTCAAACCAAAGAAAGATTTTTGTTTTAAAAACACATGAGCTAAGTATATTTTTGGGAGTAGTATTGAGCACCGATATGGAAATTATGAGTTCATAATAACTCAAGTCTCCAAAAACCATGTAGTCCTCATGGGTATAAATGATCATACTATTTGGATGATTCCTTAGTGTTTTTTAGCATAGACTAGTGGATCCACTTAGTTAAGGCGTCCTATATGACGAAAAATTATAGGAAAGTTCTGGCAGCGTGGGCAAGAAGTTGTATCATCACTTAGGCTCATAGTGGTAGTTGTCGGTTAGAGAAACTCCCACAGTATTATATTACTTTTATATAATTGAGTTGTTATTGCATTACTTTAACATGTGGAGTTATCCTATATAGTTTGAAATGATTTGTATAAATTGCACCTTTATTGTTGTTTTTACTTTGCATTTGAGTTCAGTATTCATGAGTTGATTAAAGCAAAGGTAAGTGTTACTTTTAGATTTCTTTCAAGCTTATGTTATGTTTAGTATTCCCCTTGCATACTCGTACATTCAATGTACTAATGCCAGTAGGACTGCATCATCTTATGATGTAGACAAAGGTAACCAAGATCAACATCCAGTACCTCGTTGATCCAGTTGAGCATTCAAAATCAGTTGGTGAGCCTCCTTGCTATCCAGAGGACCCCTTTTATCATTTGATTTAGTACTTTACTTGTTAGGATGATCGAGGGGCTTATCCCCACATCCCTCTTTGTTTTAGAGGCTTCATAGACGAGTAGTTATAGTTCTTTAGTCTTATTCATTTCAGATGTTGTTTAAAGACTTGAGTTGCCATTTTGGCTAAGCTTTATATTTCTTTAAGTTATTCTTTGAGACTATTCTTATGTTTAAGTTTTCTACTGAGTAAGTAAGACAGGCCAAGGGTTCGCTTGGGGCCAGCAATGGTTCTCGAGTGCCGGTCATGTCCACGGTGTAGGCTCGGGGCATGACAAGATAAAAGTCAAATATCATCAATATAACATAGGAAAGTCAATGATAATTACCTATCAACATCTTTCAAAATCTAAACATAGAGTAGCTACTTAAAAATAATTCAACATACATGAGAACTTTTCATCAATGTGAGTTTATATGTGAGAAATACCTTTCTTAATCATGATCATAATATCATGTGAGAAAACCTTTTACCCTAACATTGATACTTTCCTTTCAAGCATCCCCAAATCATTTACAATAATTTCATAAAAACATGCATATCTTCATAAATTCATATAGTTCATAGGTTCATGGGTTAATCATAGGTTCTAAAGGATCATAGATACATATGTACTTCCTGCCTAGCCAAGTGTAGTAGGATGGCTTATGAAACTAAGCACAAAGGAGAACCATCATCTTTTAGAGAGAAAATAAACTAGTTAAGTTTGAATTACAACACTATTAAAGATTAATTTCAAGAATAAGCGAATGTTGGTGCACCAACAAAAGTTGCATCAGTTCAACTTAAAGTTGGATAGTGCCCCGAAGAGAACTTGAGATTTGTTCGGAACTCCATGCACACAAACAAACTATGTTATCCCACCAAAATTGATATTCTAGACTCAAAGGAATCGATAAAACAACTAACATAAGTCATCTTAATAAAATATTGACTCCAGCCAATACTTACACCAAGCAACCAAAACCATATCTTTCAAATTTAAACACCACAAAATATTGACAACACTTGCTAGTTCGAGAAGTGGGTATGGAGAAATTTTTGTTGGGAGCACCATCCTTGAGCCTTGCATGTGTGATCCAGATTTAGTGGGAGCTCCAATACGGACTCCGAATATCGGGCGGAGAAAACAAAAAAAAAAAGACAACACTTGCTCATTCTCACCTTCCTTGAAAAGGAAAAGTAGCCATAAACATTATTTTCTAGAAAAATATGTATGTACAAAAAGATTCTCGACATATAATTTGCTGCATAAAGTTGTCCATTCTCTTTGACATAGTCCACATTAAAATGCTAAAGTAGTTCCAATGAAATTAATTAGTCCTTCCAAAATTATAATTAGCTATAAAAGGATCATTAATGGGATAAAAAAATCACAACAAACACAAAATATTGCTCCTAATAATTATGTGATGATGGTTGGTCTGATAATATTAATTTGCTTTTCACTATCTTTTGGTGATGATGCTATATTACCAACGTCACACAACAATCTCATAGACAAACCTAACTGCAATGAAAGTTGTGGCAACATCAACATCCCTTTCCCATTTGGAAGATTGCTCTCTAACCAATCAGTTTCTTGTTACTTTGTAACTACTCTTTTCAACCTCCTCAGCTTAATCTCGGTGACACAACTATTCAAGTCACAGGCATATCTCTCACTGGGCAACTAACAGTCTTACAATTCATATCGAGAGATTGTTATATGTCCGGGATAAATTGAGGATTATCATTACTACATAACAGGATGCATGTCCATGTGCAATAGTATTGATGATGATACATGTTCTGGGGTTGGTTGTTGCATAACATCCATCCCTAATGAGTAATGGGGCATGGAATGTTACTATAACACTAAGGAGCTATTATAATCATACTTATGTGAAAGATAACCCTAGTTGCAGCTATGCTTTTGTAGTTCAAGAAGCTAATTTTAGCTATTCTACGAATTACCTTAGAAGTTTGGAGGACAAGAAGGAGCTTCCTCTTGTGCTAGATTGCGTAATTGGTGAAGAAACATGTGAAATAGCTAAGACAAACTCGACTACATATGGATGTAAGAGTAACAATAGTGATTGTCTTGAAAATTCAATTGGTTATCAATGTTCTTGCATGCAAGGATATGATGGGAATCCATAACTGAAAGACGGCTACCAAGGTATGTATATGTGATCACTCTCATATTACTCCAGTTTACTTCCCCTTAAATTTGTCACATTTCGATCGCATCGATTCTAAACTATCGGCATTCTTAATTATCTTTTGAACTAATTGTCTCCCCCCCCACCCCAAACCCAACCATCACATCTAATTAAGAGAGTGGAGGGACTTGGCTAAAATGCTATTTTTAAAGTTCAATTGGCAAAATAGTCACGGGTCTTATTTTATTGGTGAAAGAATCCTAGATTAATCTTTTACTAATTTGAAAATAGATGTGGGGCGTGAGGATAAACTAGTTCATCACTATGATAGCCTTACATACCTGAAAAAACAAGGTTCTTGAAGAATCTTGAATAAGAACTTGATTAGAAGTCTTGAAACCCTAGCTTGAAGGAGAAAAATCAAGAAAATCTTTCTTGAAATTTTTTCAATTAGTTTCTTGAAACTCTATGGCCAAGAATTATGATTTTCATTAGTGATTCATAATTGTATGTAGGAATATGAGTTGGAAAGAATGGAATTCTTGGAGAAAAACTTACCTTGAAAAAGAATCTTGAGAATCTTGAAGAAGATTGAAAGAATCTTGAATGGAATCTTCTACTTTGATTTTTTCTTAGGATTTGAGAGAGAAGAGAATGATGGATTATGAGATGAAAATTTGATTGTTTAGGGTCTTTAACTAGTCAAGAAATTCTTTTAGGATTTTCTTAGAGGTAAAAAGACAAAAAAAAATGACCATTTTTAATGTTTTCTCGTCGACTAATTCTTCATTGCATTGTACCAGGTTACTAAAATGGTCATAACTTTTTACTCAAAATTTGGATTGATGCGAAATTTGTGGCGTTGGAAAGAGGATTCAAATACCTTTAATTTGATAGGTTATGCACGTAACTTTTATATTGTAAGAGATATGATCATTTTAAGTTGAACTAAGTAAAATCTTATGTCAAAACTTAATCGGCAAGAAAATTTTCAACTCAACTTTGTGCTAGGAGTTTTTAGTGACCTTAATTGATATCAAAAATCATTCCCACACTAAAGAATTTACCTTACCAAATATGAGCAATTTAAGAATAACCCGATAAGACCTTATGTGCAAATAAAGAATAGTTCAGGCCTTAGCTTAAAATATTTCGGGGTGTTACACTTTTATGAAGTTAACTTTGAGAAAGTGCATCCTAAAACCATGAACCTTAATACAACTATTACAAAGTTACGTGAGACTTATAGGGTCGCGATTAATAAGCATTTACAAGGTCCGCTTACCCTTCATCATGTTCGCGATGGTCAAGGCTTGCGATTGCACATATCAAAGAAGTTGGTCTTCGCGATCACAAAGCGAAGATCGCGATTGTGAAGACCATTGCAATGGCCTTCACGAGCCCGACTTCAAGCACATGGACGAGTTAAATAAGTGTTGATGCACTGACAAAAGTTGCGTCAGTTCAACTTAAAGTTGGAGAATGCCCCAACCAGGGGTTGAGATTTGTTCGAAACTCCGTGCACACAAACAAACTATGCTACCCCACCAAAATTGATATTCCATACTCAAAAGGAATCGATAAAACAACTAACATAGATCATCTCAATAAAATATTGATTCCAGTCAATACTTACACCAAGAAACCAAAACTATATCTTTCAAATTTAAACACCACAAAATATCGACAACACTTGCTAGTCCGGGACGTAGATGCTGGGGAATGAGAGAACATGAAGTTTGTAGTTTTGATGATTGACAAAGAGTCTTGATGGTTGGTAGTTCTTAATGTGTGACAAAGCATTGTTTATCATCATCAAAAAGGGGGGAAATATTGGGAAGTAGGAGAACATATAAAGTAGTTTTGATGATTGATAAAGTGAACATGGTTCACTACTTGTTGTATTATGTGTACTCTATCATGTGAACCAGGTTCTCAGACGTGACAACAAACAACATGTACAAATATAAGAGATTGCGGCAAAGAAGAAAAAGTGCAAAAATGAAGGAGCGAAAAAGGAAATAAAGAAAGAGCTGAAACACATGAGCAAAGAAGGAAAAAAATAAAGAAGGAAAGAAACAAATAAGGAAAGAAAGAAAGAAGGAAGGAAATAAAGAAGGAACAATTCAAGTCAAATAAGAAAAGAAGTAAATATAGACAACTTAAAGTAGGAAAAGGATTTTTTATATCTTTCCATGTAGAAGTTTATGAAGGCAAATCAAACTCTATAAAAGGTTCAAGCCAAAGAAGGAAAAGAGTTGTCTCTGCATAAACACAAATCGAGAGAATTTTCCAGCAATGGCATAGCGATACTTATTGCATATTCACGAAAGTAATCATCTTGAGAGCAATAATCATTGGAGTAAAACCACAGGGCTTCGTCATAGAAACACGAGAACCAGGTTCACGAGTTGTGTTCGAGTCTGAACTATTAACTGTTGAAGTTTGATCAATTAATGTCTAGGGTTATTAGTCTTTGTTGATTTGTTCTAGGTTTATTATTGAGTTGTAATAATTCCTAGATTGTGTAACAAAAAGTGGTTTTGACTTCTTGGAGAGTAGAGTCTTGAGGGAATTGTAACAAGAAGTGGGTTTGACTTCTTGGAGAGTGGAGTCTTGAGAGAATTGTAACAAGAAGTGGGTTTGAATTCTTTGGGGGTAGAGTTAAGAGAGAGTTGTGAGAGAATTGTAATAAGAAGCGAGTTTAACTTCTTGGAGAGTTGAGTCTTTGATTATAGTTAATCACTAGAGAGTTAAAGGTACTAGAGTTAGTTTCTTTTGAGTTTGTGATCCTAAAAAGGACGTGAATCTTGTAGCGAATAAGATTGTGGTGTAGTTTTTACCTTCCTTTAGGTAGGAAGGTTTCCACGATAAGATCTTTGTTTTATTGTGTTGCATTTTATTTTTCTCGACAAAAGTACAAGAACTTGGTTCTTGTATAGGGGTAAGGTTTCTTCAATTGGTATCAAAACAGGTCTTTACATTAAAAGACTCACATCTTGAAAGTGATCAATGGTTGCACTACCTACACCATAAGAAGGTGCTTCTAAAACTCGACCACCACTATTTAATGGAAAGTATTATGGATGGTGGAAGAACAACATGATGGATCACTTACTAGGAGAAAACCCAGATGGGGAGTCGTGTTTGACGGTCCAACCATACCAATGAAGAATGGAATTGATGGAACCACTCAAGTACCAAAGGATAGGAAAGAATGGAATGTTGCGGATAAACTTGGAATTCTGAACAATGCTAACGCCAAAAAGATATTGATATGTGGAATAGGTCCAGATGAATACAATCGAATATCATCATGTCAAGATGCAAAAGCAATATGGGAGACTCTACAAACTGTGCATAAAGGAACAACTCAAGTAAAGAAGTCTAAAATTGATAATTTGAATAGACAATACGAACGGTTTCAAATGGCAAAAGATGAAACAATCCAAAAGATGCCTACCAGGTTCTCTGCAATAATTAATGAAATTTACTCACTAGGAGAAATAATTTCCAATGGGAAGGCAGTCAGAAAACTTTTGAGTGTTCTTCCAGAGTCTTAAGAAAGAAAAGTAGAAGTCATTACTGAAGCACGTGGTCTAGATAAGTTAGTTATGGATAAACTCATCTGAAATCTCATGACCTATGAACTTAAGAAAAATCAAGAAAAGGAAATCGGAGGCAAAATAAAGGAGAAGGACCTGGTTCTTAAAGCCATAAAACCAGAAGATTTTGAGGACGAAAACATCACGCTAATGACCAAAAGGTTCTCAAGAATGTTAAAAAAGGGACAAGTGTTTCAAAGAAGGAACTTTCAGAAGACAACTGAAAATCCAAGAGATCAAGTCTGTCACAAATGTGGAAGTCCGGATCACCTTATCAAGTTTTGTCCATTAAAAGCTCTAGAGGAAAAGAGGAACAATTCGGAGAAAGCAAAAGAAATCAAGAATGATAAGTACATTGCCACAAACAGACAAATAGCCAATCAAGAATCTGATCTCTCAATGAAAAGGGCCTTTGCCGCTATGGAGGACTCATCAGAAGAAGAATATAAAGATGGAGGATTCGAAAATCATTCACTACTTGCAATAGAACAAACATATAAATATAATTTTCTTGCACTCATTGCTGAAATAGAATCAGAAGATGAGAGGAACACTTGTCAATCCCAATAAATTATTCTTGCACAAATGGATGGAACAAATTTTGAAGATGAAGAAGAACATGACAAACAAAGCAAGGTAAGTCTTCATCACATTAAAGTAAATATTGATTCCTATTCTAAAAGGGAACTAGAATCCTTATTGAGTACTCTTATAGATACATATCAGTCAATAAGTTCTAAAAGAGAACAAATGATGGAAGACTATGCATGTTTAAGAAAATAAAATGACAATCTTGAGAAACACAATCACTGTCTTCAAAATAAATTAAAAGAACGAGTTAAGACCCAGAGTTAAGTCACAAAGGAAAAAACTTCGCTAGTGAACTTCAATTTGCTTTAGAAGAAGAAATAAAACGGTTAACCATAAATTGCCAGGCCTTAACTGAAAGAAATAGGTTGTTATAAGAAAATCTTGATAAAACCAAATTGGATCTGGAACGAAATCTTAGATGGACCGGGTCCTCTGAAATTTTAACTCAGATTCAAGAAAGGCAGACCACCAGTCGAAGTGGGATAGGTTTAAGTAGAAAGAAAAATCTTGTACCACACATTATTCAAATGTATAAAAGTACATGCACTCATTGTGGAAACTTAGCTCATTCAAGGAATCAATGTCAAGCTCTATTTGAGGCCTTTCATAAAAATGTTAAGTTCACTAAAAAGAAAAAGGCTGAAACGATTAAGAATCTGGTTCCAAATGAAAATACTTCAGATAAAAGGTCTTATTATTTACCTTTCTGGGTTAGAAGAGATCTTATTCATCCTTTTACTCACAAAAAGGGGTCCAAGCTAATATGGGTTCCCAAGGCTAGTTTTTGACTAGTGTTTCAGGTGAAGGTGAGAGAGGAAAAAGGTCAACCTAGTACATGGATAGTGCATTCTCCAAACAGGTGCTAAAAATGGTAGAAAATTTCCTCTCACTCTCTGCTTATCAAGGCGGCAGTGAAGTCCTTGAAAAGGATGAGAAAGGTTAAATAGTCAAGATTGACAAAAGTCACAACCACCGGCCATAGAGAATGTGTTTTATGTTCAAGTATTGAGCATAACACGTTGAGCATCTCTAAAATTTGTGACAAAGAAAACAATGTACTGTTCACATTAGCTGAATATTGTGTGCCAAATTGTAACTCCGGGAACTTGGTTCTGAACATGAAGATAATGTACTTGCCTCAGCGTCATTAATGATATTTCTCTACTTGGACATAAGAGAATGGGTCATGCTAGTTTCTCTCTTTTAAGTAAACTAGTCATGAAGGTTCTAGTTCATGCAACTCTTCGAATCAAAACCTGTGTAGCTATTGTGCATGGTGTGTACGTAAAAGAGAAATATCTGAAGTCATCATTCAAGCAGAATAAAAAGGTTGACATTGAAGAAAGTGACTTGATATCAAACATCTTTGATAATGCAAATTTAGGGAACATTGTAGATGACCCTGGTTCACATCTGACAATCATTGATGCACCTGCAGTAGGAGATACTGGATTAACCCATGGTCTTGGATATAGGAGGAATAATAGAGCAATCAGGACACTTAGAGTCTGGTACATCTTCGGGGGGAACTTCGTTGTGTGAACCTGGTCCTTGTTATTCATTGATTTGGTTCTCTGTTACTCAACTTGAAATTCCTTTAATCTGGGAGAATAAGATGATGTGTACATACTCTCGAAGGCCTTGAATATGAAGAATATGAGAAAATATCCTTCGAAGTTTGGTCTTGTCGAAACAAACTGATATATTATCATGATTTTCTTTAATAATTTACAATGAATATTTGCTAACTCAGTCTCGTACTGTAACAGGTACACACTCCAGGCACATCTCAAACAATATTTAGCAGGTCTGCATATATTATCCCTACTATTTTACTAACAACATTAAGCAAATCATTGAGGAACACACAAAAGGGGAACCTGGTTTCTCCGTAATACCCAGGTATGTACCATCATTTTTCAATGTATGAATTTCCTGTGTTTGTGTCAAATATAAGCACTAGTGAACCTGGTCGACCATCAAAAATTCAATTATTTAACCCTTTCTTTGACAATAAGCATCATTCAATCCCAAACCACTCAAATGATGAAAACCTCAGTCTTGAAGCCACCCTTGCTCTAATTTAGGGGGAACCTTGTTTTACCTCTCACATCTGAACTAGTTTCGCAAATTCCAAATTGATATTCCATCCATTCCAAGTGTATAACCAGTTATCTCTTAGGGGGAACAATTTTCTTAGGAACAAACTATTATCGGTGTTTGCCTTCATTATTGATAAATCCATCGCTATTGCACCAAATTGTGATGAATTATAGTTGGTACTCCTTCCAAATATAATCAAGAAAAGGGTTATAAAAAAAACCACAGAGGAGTGAAAATGTTATGGAGTAGAATTAAAAAAAAAAGGGTGAAAAGAAAGAAAGCTCCATAACTTAGTTGTTGTTGCTCATAATGCATGAAAATACTCACCTAGTCTCCTTGAAACTGACTATGCTCAACTGATGATGGACCTCACGTTTCTCTTTATGTAATTTCATATTCTAAGAAAATTGATCATAACGAAGGAGCTGGTGCACAATGGGCGTACTGAAAAAAGAAAAAAAAATCTGATGGCACAAAATATCCTTTTCCTCCTCATTTTAGTAATCTTCATCCCAATCCTTATCCTCCATTTTTCAGACTCTTTGATGTGCTTATGTCTGTCTCGTACTAATGATATCATATGCTTTTGATTTAGGGCTCTAAGGGCTTAAACTGGTACATATTTATTTATTTTGTTTCCCATTGAAGATCTTGATTGCGTATGAGTTTAAGATGGCTAATATCCTCAGATTAACTTATTGTATTGTTAGTAGAAGTGTACTTGAAAGTGTTGCCCAAGTGGCCATGAATTAAAATGATATTGCACTCACTGAATGTTAATCGAGTTCTTTGGTTATTGGTTTTCAATGATGCCAATAGGGGAAAGTTATATGATGTGGGTTAGGGACACACTACTAAAAAAACAATGAATACCGACCTCCAGAGGTCGGTATTCCCTGAAATATCGACCAAAAAGCGACTTCCCAGCTTAGGTTGGAAAAAGCTTGGTCGCTATTCAATTCCGACCTATAAAGGTCGGTATTTCCTCACCTTTGGAGGTCAATTTTAATTTTAAGTCGGAATATTCATTATTTTATTCTCCGACTTCCTGAGCTCACTTTTATATATTTGTTTATTTTTTATTTTTATTATTTTCATCTTCCTGAGGTCAAAATATTTATTTCTCATATTTTGGAATATCGACATCCGGATGCCGGTATATTTTAATTTTATTTTTTCTTAATTTTTAAATTTCGACCTCCGGAGGTCAGTATTTTTATTTTTTATTTTTGAGATTTTGACCTCCGAACGTCGGTATTCTTATTTTTTATTTTTGAGATTCTGACCTACGAAGGTCGGTATTCTTATTTTTTTATTTTTGAGATTCTGACCTCCGGTGGTCGGTATCCTTATTTTCTATTTTTGAGATTCTGACCTCCGGAGGTCGGTATCCTTATTTTCTATTTTTGAGATTCTGACCTCCGAAGGTCGATATTTTTATTTTTTATTTTTGATATTCTGACCTCCGCAAATTGGTTTTTTTGTTTCTTATTTTTGAAATTCTGACCTCCGAAGGTCGGTATTTTATTTCTTATTTTTGAGATTCTATCCTCCGAAGGTCGGTATTATTATTTTTTACTTTTGAGATTCTGACCTCCGGAGGTCGGTATTTTTATTTTTTATTTTTGAGATTCTGACCATCAAAGATCAATTTTCTGCTACAAAACTGGCAGCAAATTGCTGCAATTTTAGTTGCCCATCTGCATATTTATACCAAAACAACCCAAAGAATTCCAAATAAGCTATTTCAAAATAAACTTCATCCAACCAAAACAACACAATATTTTCAACATATACAGTAAACTATTTCAAAATGAACTTCATCCAACTTCAAAATAAACTAAATACGATCAAACAATTCCAAAAATATAGAAGTCTAAAATGTCAAATAGATACAACTACTCCTCATCACCCTTAGTCTCCTCACCACCCTCACTCTCCTTATCAGACTTATCATTCTCTTCACCGTCACTCTCCGGACATCGAGGAAGAATTTTTCCTGATTCAAAAAGAAAAGTTAGTTGGGCCTGAAGCGCTGCTTACCTCTTGTTCTCTATCTCCTTTGTTGTCGCAATTTTCTCCTCTCTCTTCCTCTCTCTTTCTTCTCTTTTCTTCTCTATGTCGGCTACAGCAACAAGCACGGCATTGAGAAAAGCTATATTACCCTCCATTGCAGATATTGTCTCTTTATCCCCGCCATCGAAGCTTAGGATGATGAACCACGATACCAAGCCTTCTTCTTCTTATACGTCTTTTCTGGATAGCCGTAGACTGAACCTCTAATCGGTTCACCTGCACTCTGTTTCCAAAGATTCTCGTTTTCTTCTTGTGTAAATGATATGTCCCGACTCTCAAGAGGTAGAGTACTACGATATTCCTGAGAACTTATTTAAACAACTTAATAACTTTTTAACTTTAACTAGTTTAGTATTGACTTAATTCCAACAACTAAATTCACCAACTAAACCACATTATTTATTTTAACTTATTTAAACAACTTAATAACTTTTTCACTTTAACTAGTTTAGTATTGACTTAATTCCAACAACTAAATCCATCAACAAATATATTATTTCTAAATTTAAAGCTAAGTGTCAACACTAGATGGACACAAATCGATCTTGCAAGAAAATTATTTTTGTCATCAATAGGATCAACTAGTGTTGGTACTTATGCTTAACAAAGATATTATTTCTAAATTTAAAGCTAAGTGT
>JAJOOP010311584.1:0-18718 GCA_029582705.1 Solanum chacoense
TGTTGGAGGTCTCAAGTTCGAAACCCCTTGCTAGCAAAAGCAAGGGGTTTGCCTTCTGGGTCGAGCTCATCACACTGGGCTTGCCTAGTGCGGGTTACCTCTCCTATGTGGTTTGCGAGCTATTGCATAGGAGCGGGGGTTTTACCCTGTGCGCACCCAAAGGGTAGCGGCTGCGGGTTTCCCTTGTCATAAAAAAAAAAAAGAGTTGTTTCTGGACAGAAGAGGAGGCAGACTGTGTAGCTGAGACAACAAAGATCAAAGGTTGTACTCTTCCCAGTCATTCATATTACGTGGGGATGTAATATCCCAGCCAGAGTTGGACCAATATTTTGATATTAATGCTTCAAGATTCTGTGCAACTGTACATAGGAAAGGACATTGATCCTTCAAAGATGAAGAGCCCAACCAAGTGTGTCCAGAATCTTTTTTTTTTTATGAAGTAAGTAGATTCATTTCAAGGCATCAAGAAGATGCAAGCTTTACAAGGATAGATCAGTTAAGCTCACAAAAAAAGGATTCGTAGCGTCTTTCTAAGCTATAGAGCTAACAAAATCCAAGAAGAGTTCTAAATTATTTACAGGGGGTCAGTCTAATCCAAGTCTGTCCAGAATCTTACTTTCGCACCATTCTCAGTTTCTACTGTAGTGTTTGAAAAATGTCCCAGTGAGTTCTCAGATGCTTCTGTATACCACATGTTTTGGAGAGATATGGTTGTTTGGTTATCCATGGATTGAGAAATCCATATTTTGTCACAATGACATCTCTCCACAATGCTCCCACCTCCTTCCTGAACCTCCAAGTCCAAAGCCACTTAAACTGTAAACTTTTACTTTGAATCTTTTAAGTCTCTAATAACCAAGCCTCCTGACTTCTTGTCTGTTGACACCGCACTCCATCTAACCAAAATAAAGGTCGCATTCTCTCTATTACCCCTCCACATAAAGTCTTAAAGTATTTTGTCTATTTTATGCACCACTGCTATTGGCAAAGGGAACAACACTGTTGATAAGCTTACTCTTCCAGCAAGTGATGTTTCCTTTCACACTTCTCCAAGATGTCATCCCAAATTGCTACGGATTTAGATTTTCCCCCTTAAAGGGAGTCCCAAGTATTTTGCAGGAAAAGAACCTACTGTACATCCCAAAGTTCCTGAAAGTTCCAGTAAGTTAGGAACATCATTTACCGGGTAGAGAACATTCATGGAGTAATTAATATGAAGGCCCAATACTGCTTTAAAGAACAAAAGAACCATGCACGGATAAAAAAATCAGTCTGCATACAAAAGGTGGGTGATATGCTTCCCTCCCTGGTTCCTCAAACTTGGATTGAAGCCTTTAATCCACCCGTGAACTTTTGCCGCTCCAAGCATTCCACTTAGGCCTTCCATAACCAAGGTGAAAAGAGAAGGGGAGAGAGGGTCTCTTGCCTTAGGCCTTTTTGTGTAGTAAAGAAACCTTTGGTGATCATTGATGATAATGGACATCTTGACTGTGGGAATGCAGAAATGGATCCATCTGACCCATTTTTCCCTGAGGCCCATCAACTTTTATATGTTAATCAAGAAGTCCCAGTGCATATGGTCAAAAGATTTTTCGATATCTAGTTTGAATAAAATACCAACCTTTTTCTGCTTCAATCTGGAGTCTATACATTCATTTGCAATGAGTGAGGCATATACAATCTGTCTACCTCTTACAAAAGCTATTTGAGAAGGGGAGATCAGCTTGCACATGGCAGATTTGAGTCTGTTAGCCAATAACTTGGACAGCACTTTGTAGAAACTGCCAATTAGATTCATACTACAATCATCTTGTGAACATGTTGACTTTGAGACCCAACATTTACTCCAATATAATATTATTGGTCTCAAAATCATTCTATAGCACTTGCCTTTCTCTTTGTTAATTATCATCTGCAGAGACCTCTTGTAGCATTCCTCTATTGCAACCATCAAACTTTCTTCTATGATGCCATTCTTTTAGAAAACTGGGTCTGTACATCTGAATTGTATGCATTTAGATACCACAGGTGTGTCCAATCTTACATCACATGCGTTTTTATTATTGGGGCTAATCTTGCAGTGCATGATTTCTCTAAGAATTATTGAAAATGAAGTCAATTGGTATGAAAGACATAATCATATGACAAAGGGCTTATTTTCCCTAGTTTTAGGTATGGATCTAGTAAAAGAGTAAATCATCTAACATAATAACATCTCTCTCTTTAGTTTCTTTTTTTTTTTTTGGGGGGGGGGGGGGGTATGTGGGTGGCAGGGATGACTAAGGGGTAGTGGATGGGGAAAGTGACTCCTGATCGCAAATTCCATTTCATGGAAACATAATCCCGAACTCCTCCTGGACCTTGAATAAGTGCTAAGTAGCTCACTGCTCTACCAAGTGCGTTAGGGATAGCCCACATTTGTGGTATTTAAAATCAGGAGAAGAACCGGGTGCATGATAGAATAAATTGATCCTGATACACATCTTGAACATTTTTCAAAAGTTTGATCTTGTATAGTAATGATCTTCTTGTTTTCTTATATTCATTTTTTATATTGCTTAACTAATTCTTAATATTCTGTAAACAGTATTAAGTTCAGTCCAGGCAATAATATAAATCCTGGAAAATTACTAAGAAAATTGAAGGATGAAAGCCAATGGAAGTTGAATTGGTGGTTACAGTACTCTTAACTCCAAGTTTGACTATAAACTACTTTGACTTACTGAATTGGCACTTCTGCACCAAGGTGCTGTGTTTGATTTATTTTCCTGCCAGTTACTATGGTCAATTTCTTGTGAAAAGTTGAAAACTAGATCTTTGTTTACTCCCTTGAAATATTTGATAGTATTGCGTCTTCTTTTCATGCTTTGTCAAGTTTGATGTCCTTATTAACTTTTGAGTCTGAAGAAAGAGATCATTGTCCACCTTTATGGTTTTGACTTTTTCTTGTGCAGCTTTGTTTTGAATGCTAATGCACTTAATTGAGATTGTGAAGTTTTGAGTTAAATTTTTTGGAAGGATCTTACGAACACTACTTTCTGTAGGTTACTATTTTTGTAAAATCATGCAAAGAGCAGATAGATGTTCTCAGAAATAGTATAAATGAGGAAGATGCAAATTCAAAAGGATGGCTTGGATTGAAGGGTGACAATCTGAATGCTGATACTATAGCACACAAGCATGGAGTGGTATGGTTGCTACATACAATATAGTCATCAAATATTCTATAATTTGATTAGTACTGCTTCCTGATACATTGCTTCCCACTTTCTGCTGGTATTTGGAAATTCTGAAGTAACTTTATCGATACTGTTTGAATTAAAGATATTACTAGATGACCTGTGACGTTAGAGGAGTTGATGGTGTGTCCTTGTCCTTGATATCACTCTGTTAGTAGAATACTCTTATATCCATGTGACTATTCTTTTTATAACGTTCCATATGCCTATGTTAGATACCTTAACTTAAAGATTGTTTTTATTTTACTATTTGGGAAGTCGATGTTTGTGTAATATTCTACAATCAGCAGACACTGTCATATCACTGTTATTTTGTCCCCCATTCTCTGCTGGTGTTTCATATTTTCGACGAATAGCCTGTTTTAAATAGAGAATTTTTAAATGATCTCTGATGTTAGTGGTAATACTTCAAAATTGTCGTCTTTGTTTGGATTCTAGTAATACTTTAAATTTAGATCTCTTACTTCCGCAGATTTCTTTCCCTGAATTTTGCTTCTTAGAAAGTGGATGTAATATGTGGTTGCTGTGTGATTTGCACAACATATCACTGTATCACTGACTCATTGACATACACCTGCAACTGTAGATGGAGTAATTGAAGCCACTAGAATGTGGTGATTATTAATACTTCTTGATGATGTAAACATAATTTTCAACCTAAGCTACGGTGTGTAATCAGATGGAAGTAGGTCTAAAGCTGTTTCTTCTACTTGTTTTCAAACTGCCTTGTGTTATGCTAAGAGTGAAGCTGAGGATGTAAAAGAAAAAAAAAGATCCTTTAGAAAAGAGTACCGAGGCATTTGAAAGCATATTTCTTCTGGTTTATCATGAGATTCACCATAGGTGAAAATCCTTTAGTAGTATATACACCTAATGGTGCACTGCTGTGCTTGTTATTCTTGGAGTGTGGATGCATATCCCCATATTCATTGTTTCCTTTTATACTGCAGGTTCTAATTTTAAGTGAAAAGCTTCACTCTGTTACATCACAGTTTGATCAGTTGCGGGCAATACGCTTTCAAGATGCTATTAACCGAGTTACACCAAGAAGGAAACGTAAGAGCACTACCAAATCAAATGCTGCAGAGGCCTCTGCTTCTAGTAGTTTGGATCCCGACATGAAAAGGGACTCTGAGGTCAGGGACAGTGATGTATCACAAGCAGCGCCTATAAGAGTCCAAGAACAACTTTTGGACGATGAAACACGTGCTCTCCAGGTAAGTTGGAAGTTTTCTTATAGAGGATTTAGTTCTAGCAAGCAACTTCTTAAAGCTAAAATCACATACACTCTAGTCCTGTACTCTTGACTACTATGATCACTCATCTGATGCAGGTAGAACTGAACTGTCTCCTGGATTCTGTTCAAGAAACAGAAACAAAGATGGTGGAAATGTCTGCGCTAAACCACCTTATGTCTACTCATGTTTTGCAACAAGCCCAACAGATAGAGCTTTTATATGAGCAGGTTAGTGGTATTGTTGCTATTTTACTTTCTAGTTGGATTGAGCTTCTATCTTGTTAACATGACAAGTAAATCATTTTCTCTCTCTTTGTTTAACTAATTCAGACAATCTCTGCATTCCTTCTATTAACTTCACCATTTGTAACCATTTCCTAGTTAGAACTAACAAACATCACAATTCACGGATCTATGTGGTTATACTTTTATTAATTTGTTCTTTTAAGCATTTAGAAGAATATCAAGCATTCTAAGTCCCTATATACCTCTTGAGTTTAACAATTGTCAGCAATCAACATGCATGCATGACAAGAAAAGAACAAAGAAAGATTAAAAACAATGGAATACATGTTTGTAGATGATCAACCAGGCTACATGTTTCTTTGAAGTGCACGGAACAGAATTCAGAATGATATTCTTCCATTGGCAGATATGAAATGAGATTAAATGAAGAGCTGGGGATTCATATAGTCGAACCCCAACTTGTTTGGACTGAGGCATAGTTGTTGTTGTTATTCTTCCATTAGCAAATCATGTCATTATATATTGTATCCTGCTGTATTATCTGTAGTATGAGTTTTGATCACTGTATACTTCACAGAAGCTCTCGTTGAAGTCTATACCTTCTGTAATTAGTTTCGAGCTTCAGTTGGTATGAATTTTATGGTTTTTCATTTCAGGCAGTTGAAGCTACCCAAAATGTGGAACTTGGTAACAAAGAACTGTCACAAGCCATTAAACGGAACAGCAGTAGCAGAACTTTTCTTTTGCTCTTTCTGTTTGTACTTACATTTTCAACCCTCTTCCTAGATTGGTACAGTTAATTCTCAGTTTTTTGCACTATTTTTGATTTACAATTAACAGGAGTATAGAGCCTATTTCGTCAACTAAAGGTGTGTATCGTTACTAGAAGACATAATACATACACGTGTTTTTTCGTCTTAGTTGACATCTACGTCTCCCAACTTTGAGTGTGTACATGTACACATTTAAATTTATATAAAGTTGATTAAGTAGATAAATGTATCTTACATGACATTACTCAAATTTTTTTGTAGGGTATACATATATATTTTTGTGTCCGACAAGTTATGTTGAAGTTTGCCCGTAAAGATACTTCATTAGACATAAGTTCGATTGCTAAAGGATAAAAATTAAATATCAATTTATTTGAAGAGGATTGTGCAATTTCAATGAATAAAACTACTCAATTTTAAATTGTACAAGAGACTAGATAAATTTAGAGCTCGTTTGGATTGACTTTAAAAAAGTAGCTTTTAAGTCAAAAATAAATAGAAAGTGGGGAAGACCTACTTTTGGTTTTAAACTTTTTTTAAAGTCATTTTAAACTTATTTTAAGTTATTTTTAACCTTATCAAACACTTCCAAAAGTTAAAAATGATTCAAAAATAGATTTGACCAATTTTTAAGCTAATTCAAATAGACTCTTAACCATTTTTTCCAAAAATAATAATAAAAATAAGGATTGGATACCCACCAATAAATATCTTTATTTCATTTGTTTTCTAGAAAACAGACAGATACAAAAGATGAAGAGAGGGGATAACATGCATGCAAATAAAAGAAGAATAATGTTAGGCAAGACTCCTAAAACAATATGATTGCAAATATGCAACAAAAATAAAAAAACCTAAAGACAAAGTATTGACCCCTTTAGTTGGGGGAGTATAATTGCTATTTTAAATGCTTAAAAAGGAAAATCCTCATTCTCCATAGTTGCCTTCTTGGTGGAATTACAAATGATGGTGTTTCCCCTATAAAACAAGAGGCCAGCAAAAATAAAATACAAAGTTGAGGAAGATAAAAGTAAAGAAATGTTGAGTAAGAAATCCAACTAACATAGGTCGTGATGAAATGATTGGGATCCTTCAACCTTAACAAGAAATCTTGAATGGATACGTCGCCCATAAAAATAAGTCATACCATTCGTGAATTTAAATTAAGTCGAATCCCAATGAATAGTGAAAACACAAAAAGAGAGAGAGAGAGAGAGAGAAAGGGGAAGAAATCCAAATTGTTTTCCTCTTACTAATTGAAAATCTTTTAAGTCAATGCTATAGAAATTTGATGAATAATAATATGTCCATCTTATCCTATTCTACTTAAATATTACTCCACTATCTTTTATCTATAAAAAAAAGTTTGAATTCATGATGTGTGTCTAATTTAGCTATCACGTCTTACACTTTTACATAAAACTAAACCAAAGTCTACATAGCGAAGTCTAAGTTTAAGTCAGTTCTTTTTCTTTCTTTTTTTCTTGGGATTGAGGTAAAATAACTGAGAATCAAAATATCACAAATAAAATGATTATTCAGATAGTCAATTAACTGAACTACAAAGATTTTCACTTCAATCCATAACTTTTCAAATGAAGATTGAATGAATTCTTTTTGGAGATTAGACATAGTGAAAGTAATGAGACATCATATCATGCATGCCTGTATTTCTTTACTAGCAATTTGGTTATATCTGTTTTATTTATCCACCACTAGAAACACCATTGATATTATTATTATTTTTCCTTTTTGTGGAATTCTCATTCTGGGGAAAGTTAAAAGCACACCTTCTTCAAGTGGGGTACCTCTACTTATGGGTGAAAGTCTTGGTCCGATAATACTCTCTTTGTTCACTTTTAATTGTTATGATTTCTCTTTTTAGAGTTAAACGATAAAAAATTTAACTAATATTTTACAATATATTTTTCATCACATTGTTATGCAAAATATTATAATTTATAGTACTTCCCGTACAGTTTTTGAATATCTAAATTTTTTATTTAAAATATCACATTAATATAATCTAATTGAACTTTAAAAATTAATCAAATTGACTTTAAAAAAGCATAACATGATAAATAAAAGTAGATGGAGGGAGTATCATTTGATTACCTAGGGGATACCTTTTCTTTTCTAAACATAATACTGATAACTTTTTAAATTTATTACTATGGTATATTTTATTTTTGATGTTTAAATTATTACATGTTTTAATGGAGTATTTAAAAACATATTAATATGTTTCTATTAAATACTTTATATTCAATTATATTTAAAAAAATATATGTATTCTTAATCATTTATTACGTAGATAAATTAATTATATATAAAATGTCATCTTTTTTAATTATATACATTACCCTCAATAGGGACAATATATAATTTTATAACTTATTGAGACCAACTTGTATAATTAAAAGAACTAATAGATTTTAAATAGTTAACTTATCTATGTAATAAATATTTGAGGATACGCACAGAAAAATGGAAAGAGAACACATATATGATCTTTTTTTCCGTAAAATTGAAGTCGAAAGTCTCTAACTAAAAGAATTATTTTATCATATATTTATTTATTCAATCAAAATATAAAATCATAGTACGATTGTCTAAATAAAATATTCTATTAAGTTTAAGGAATTATTAATGCATCATCTTTTATTTTATTTTATGTTTACAATAGCAATGATGAGTCTTTAATAACAAGAATGGACTTGAGTTTGTTATTACTTCATCAACTAATTCTAATTATAGTGTGGTAAAAACAATGAAAATGTCATGTCATTTCTTAATCTTGTAACAAATCATTATTAAGATTGTTAATACTTTATCAAGCATGTGTATTAATTACCAATGGATTAGACTTAATCCATATAGTATATAATTATTCTCAAATGTCCATGCTTCCTTTTAGAGCTAAAATCTCATAATTTCATTTGTCTTTTCGAAACATCAAATGTCTTTTGCAACCTGCAATACTAGTAATTATTATTCTTGAGAGAGCAAACTACACTTGTTCTTTCTGTATAATACTCCCTCGGTTTTTTAAAAAGAATGACCTAGTTTGATTTGGAATATAATTTAAAAAAGAAAGTAAATTTTTTAATCTTGTGATTCTAGATTACTAAAGTTAGGTCAAATGTATCAAAATATTCTTTAATTCTGTGGCCTTAAATATGCCACGTGAAAAATTGAAGTTAAAGTGTTGCCAAAAAAAGAAAGGGGTCATTTTTTTTTAAACAAACTAAAAAGAAAACTAGTCATTCTTTTTTAAACGGAAGGAGTAATATTATATCTCATCTAATATGTTTCGATGGATCAAAAGTGGCAAGTAATTCTTCATCTTTAACCATTGAGTCAAAGTGAAAAGTACATTTTTAATTAGAGGTTTCAAGTTCGAGTCTCTATGAATATGGAGTCACTTTTATTAGGAAGTATTTTAGCCTTTACCCCTTATTATAGGACTTTCCAACGAATTCGAATTTTATCGGGTTCAATGTGGGTACCAGACACAAAGTTAAAAAAAAGGCTAAAATAAATAACGTTCAATGAGTTGACTATAATTTTTTGAATTTTTTTCTGAAATATCAAAATAGTTCATAATTTAAAATATAATAAAAATAAATATTACCTAGATGTCCAAATAGTAACTAAAATAAATAAATAAAAATAATACGTGTAATTAATAATATGGCATGCTATATTTTCATGTGATGTATTCCAAAATCCAAAGTCATCCAAATTGGAAAAGGTAAAAGGGCGAAGATCTTTTTACAAAATCACTTTCATATCCCATTACATGAAAGGCTACTTATCTCGATATATGCGTATATACAATATATATTTTATATATCAATTTATGTAATATTATTTTTTTTTGAAATTTCAAAATATGTGAAATATTTTGAATTTCAAATTAATAAGTACCTTTTGTACATATTTTGATTAAGCTAATTTAATTTAGGTTCGAAGAAGCTTTTTGCTTAATACGTTTCATGTTACATCAATTCAAACTTACTCTATTTATTTAATTGAGATCATATAATGCAATTATATTCTCTAATCCACTTGCTGTTTTTCTTTCTGTATATTTTATTTGTCTAGTAGGTCAATTGCATCATTCGTGTTGAATCTTCTAAAAATATAGTATTATGTCCCAAGTTATGTATACATTTTATATTTTTCGAGAGTTAAACCGTTTAAGTTTGACAGAGAATTTGCGCATGGAATCTTTAATATTTTTGAAATAAAATTTCTATATTTGTAAACTACGTAAAAATATTATAAGTCACAATAATTGATAATTCAAAATATTTAAAGAATTTATGAAAAAATTACGATCAAAGATAGACTTTCTCAAAATCTAAAAAGTATCATATAAAATAAAACAGGGAAAACACTATTAAAGAATTCAATACACACCTAATAATACTTTTAAAAAATCCGAATAACGCTAGGTGATTTGCCTGTACTCTTTGACATCAAAAGAATGGTATATCCAAGACACACGATATATAGGTACAATTTTTGGAGGTCTTTATTTTATATTATCAAGATTACGATAGAATGATAAAGTTTGGATTACGAAAATAAAATTTCTCCTTTGACAATAACTAGTGGAAATTTAATACGCGAATACAAACGTAGAAAACTAATCAATAGTCCTTTCTAATTAATCTCTGAAGCTAAAAACCAGCGATCAACCACTGCATGCATGTTAATATGGAACTTTCTGGAATCTTCATCTTCCTGCAATTATCAACGGCTCAGATCAATCAGTGCTCCATTCTTCGATACCAAATCAACGGCTCCTGTTGTTGATGAATAAAACTAATTTTCTGCAAAATTATTGAAGTTGTTAAGCTTGGCTATGGAGGACAATGGCCAATTTCTCTTGTCGATGAAATTTGGTTTGCTTTGCAATGAAGTTTTCTATGGCTTTCTGAAACTCTTCGTTGCTTAATTCGTCTACTTCATGAGCTGTCTCCGGCGATACAGAATCGCCGGGATTTGTGACTTTCCGGCATTTCTCTGTCTCCGATCTCCGGAATTTGACGGAAATTTCCTCCACGGTTTCCTTATTCAGCTTCTCCGATTGAGTTCTCCTCGGTGCTTTCGGTTTCGTCAATGCCTTGTTCATAACCGTTTCCAGTTCTTCGGAACCGCATGATTCCTGATTTGTCACTATGCTCTCTTCAAAAATCGTCTGTTTGTCTTCATACACAATATCTCGAGCTTCAATTCCCGGAACCAGAGAAGAGTTTCCGGACGAGAAATCAGCCGAAAACTCGGTGTTTTTGAGAAACGAGTCATCGAGAACTTCAGCTCCGGCGACATTCCGGAAAATCGAAGAGTCTCTGGAGTGGAGGCCGGGCTTCAAGAGGAGAAAGAGGACAATGAAGTTGCACAGGATGAAAATGAAAACAGGACTAAGTAGTAAACCGACAATTTGACGGAAATACTCGCCGGAAATCCTCACCGCAAAAGGCAAACGAGTGGAAATCCACAACAACAGAAGAACCACAAAGCAAAACTCAACAACACGAAAAACCTTCGCAACGCATTTCAAACTCCAGAATTTCACAATCACCGCATTATCCTTCACTTTCACACCGCCAACAAAATCGCAAACATCCATCGACAAAAAAAAAAAAAGCAACAAAAATATGAAAAAAATAAAAATAGAACAATCCAGCACTAAAATTTCAAAAAATCCGTTCTCCGAGAACATACAGCATCATTCACAAGGTAACCAAACTGAAGAATCTAGAGTTTGAACCTCAAATACTGAAGTTTTCCGAGAAAATACAACATCTACACAACGTGACGAAGCTGAAGAATCTGAAATTTGAATCTTCAAACAATGAATTTTTCCGAGAAAATTTGATAGGAAAATTGGAAAAAGCTGTAAAATTGATATGATACTTTTGGTTTTATTACTGAAAGAGGAGAGAAAAAGACTGAGGGTTTTTTGGATTTATTTGCAGCACTGTAGGAAACGTTTCAGAAGAAAAGGATTTGGCGTTTTCTTATACAGTACGAGTCAAATGAGGAACAAAAGAATAGTACGGAGTTAAGAGTAACAACAAATATTATTTGATATTCAAAATTCACTCACCCTATTAATATTGATTGGCTATGTTATATGCTATATTACACAGGAGTAGATTTTTTTTCAATTGCTTTTTATATTTGGATTTATTATATTTGAGCTGAGGGTCTTTTGAAAACAATTTCTTTAGCTATCTTCATAGGTGAGATAGTAATAAAATTTACGTACCTTCTATCCTCTAAAAAATTTTACTTATACGATTTTAGTGGATATGTATATATTGTTGTTGTTGTAATGAGTTTTTTGATGAGAGATAGTAATGACAAATAGATGGATATGTTTGATTTGATCGTATTGAAAATGAATTTGATTGTAATCCACTCAGATAAATATAAGTAAGAATATAAATTGCATAAGACATGAATCAAACAAAATGGTCCTAATCCATTTTAATCTGAAGTACTTCCTTTTTCTCTGTCCCTAATTACTTGTTTACTTTTTTCTTTTTTAGTTACCCCTAATTACTTGTCTATTTTAATAAATCAAGAAAGAATAATTTTTTTTTACCTATTATACCATTAATTACTTTAGAAAAGGTAAAACTTTTTTAAAATCTTAAGTTTTTAATTTATCTATTTCATAATTAATAGTGGTAAAATGGTAAATTCACTATATTAATCGTTGTTTTCTTAATAAATGTGTCAATTTAAAAGTGGACAAGTAATTAAAGATATAGAGGAGTATTTGATCTTTTGTTAATTGAGTTAGCTTTGCAAAATCTTTTGATTCTATAAATTGTGTTAGTTTTAATTTCAATTTATCAACTACTTATTTTTATGGTTTTTATTTGAGCTGAAATTTTCTCTCAGAACACAAAAATACTATTCAGATTGAAATTCAAGATCTTTTACTCCCTCTGTTTAAAAAAGAATGACCTATTTTCCTATTTAGCTAGTTTAAAAAAGAATGACTTCTTTCTTTTTTTAAAACATTTTTTTAATGTGGCATGTTTAAGGTCACAAGATTAAAGGACAATACATAACTCTAATTTTGAACCACAAGTTTCAAAAGTTTTCTTTATTTTCTTAAACTTCGTACCAAGTCAAACTAGGTCACTCTTTTTGAAACGAAGAAAGTATTAAAGATGAAAGAATTCTAATTGTCCCATCATTTCTTTGATGTTAACTAAACACTAACATTAGGAGTACTAAAATATGTGAAAATGCTACCAAATAACTATTGATCATTTTCCTAATTACCTAATGTTGAATATTGTGAAATATTTAGTTTACCATTGGGTTACGTCAAGTATAACAACATGGAATGTTTGTTATTAAATTAAATATCCAAGAGGAAAATTTTCACATTATGGTGTTAATTTTTATTTTTGGGTATTAATCTACTTCATTGTGAGGTTTTATAGCCTTCCTCTAATCAAGGAATTATGAACTAATTCAGTTCATCTCCCTAGCTTTTTCAAACCTTTTGTATACCATTCATGCATGAAATAAAAGAGTATGGTATTCATGTCATAACTAGTTTCATCAAATATAAACTCAATAATGATTTTCGAATTTAAACTTTACATATTATAAATTCTAGGATAGTGATAATCAATGTCAGTTTCTACTATGAATATTTAAACTACAACTATCGAGTTCGAAAGAATTAACTCATAATAAGTAATTTTCTTTTTGACCTTATAAAAACAGGTGATTTATAAGAATGATCTTAAGATCATGAGCCGTCTGATATTTTTGACCTTATTACTTTATGGATAAAACTTTAAATTTAACAAATTTTATTTTATAAGCAACACTTTTGACTTTGAAAATTTGTCCATGAGACAAAGGCACAAAGGGGTCAAAAGTTGAAGAGCATTATCAAGATCATTGGGCGTAATTGAAGTGTATACATTAATATTGTTCTCTCAATCTTAATTTATATGATATAATTTAATATACATTAATATTGTTTCAACCTCAACTTATATGATATAATTTAAATATCCTAGAAAATGTCACTCCCACCCCAAGTGCAGAGTGCTGACTGTCTTGCACAGTCCAATTTCCATGGGATTTGGTCGGCTTGGGTCTTGTGTTGTGTGAGTTGCTTGTTACTCATATTTCGATATTATAAAATAATGTAATAAATTAGTATTATTTTGGTTAATTTTATGTAGCATATGTTTTACTCTTTGATTTATTAAAACTTTTTTTTTTTACTTTTAATATAGCGATTATAATTATAAATATTAATAGGCATGTTTGGAGATGAAATCAAACTTTAAAATATATGGTTCAGGATTCTAGTATATCTTAGTTATTGAATTCTAAAATAAGTAATTTATACGTATCAAGTAGATTTCTTAAGATAAAATAGTGTTTGGACGAAAATTATTGGGATCAACCGATCGAACTCATACCTTGATTTCTAGCTCTGCTCTGCATATTTAGACAGTAAAATTTCAAAATAGTAATTTTTTTTTCTTTTAAATAAATCATGCATAATCAAATATCATTACCTAAATTAAGATGGAAGCGATATATCTTTAAAATCTTTTTGCACAATTTGTCTCTCAATTTACAAAAATAGAAAAATACTTTATTAGACATACATTCATATCATATATACTAATTTTACCTACACTTTCAAATAATTATGTATCTTACTATACTAATTAAGAGCTTCCTATAATATATTGAGGAATATACACCTAGCTACATATATTTTTGCTACCAGATACACTAAAATAGGGAGAGAAGTGAGCGAGATGGGGAGGGAGGTGAGCGAGATAGAGAGGGAGATAGTCATGCAGTGTCCCAGATATATGTGAATCACACTAGATACGTGTATCTGTATGTATCTAGTGTGATTCGTATGTATCTAGGAAACTAGATACATAGATGAGTAGCAAGCGAGATGGGAGATTGAGAGGGAATCGAACGAGATATGTCTATGTATCTCAAATACATATGAATTCACTTGAATATAATATATCTGGAACACCTACTAAAAACAAATAATCAACTATCTCTATCACTCAACATGCCAACTGTGAAACCTTTTTTTATCCTTAATGAAAAACCAAAAACAAAGAGATAAGAGAATTATTTATAAAAATTGAGAGGCCAAATTGGAAGAAAAGATGTAGAATGTTGAGGTGTGGGCAGACAAAATAACAAGAAAACATTGGTCCCAACACAACACTTAGTATAAATTATCACTTTCCAACAATACAAAGAATTGCAAGGACTCTGACCATTCGCCCCCACTGCACAAATAAAGCAACAAATCATAGTTTTTATATATTTAGGAATTCATAGTTTAATGACTTTTTTTTAACGTTTAGGTATCACGAAATATGAATTCAAAATTTTAAGTATTTTTTATGCATATTTTCATTGATTTTTTGAAAGTTAATCAATCGATTCCATTGAACCCCAAATTTAGTTAGGTCGGGTGTCACAGGCTTAGTGAGTGGCATTCGTTGCATTTTTACGAATAACATTTCTTTTTTCAGCGTTTCAATGTCACGAACAAGTGAAGATTTTAAGCATTTTTTCATGTGTGTTTTAGTCCATTATTTTTTCAAAAGTTAAACAATAGACCCTGTTGGCTCCAAACTTATACATATAGTATTAATTGGTTTATTCTTGTAGTTTTTACGTTTCATGTTTTTCAATTTTTGTGCTTCTATCACATTAATTCGATGTAATATATATATAAAATCACATTAATATGCTGATGTAATTTGCTTCTTTTAGAATTCAGTGTAACTCGTTTGTTACTGGTTGTCTTGTCTTCTTCATTGTTGCTTTTCCTTAATTATTTAAATGCTTTTTTTAGTTGATAGTTTATTAGAAATATTTTCTATCTCCATGAGTAGGGTTATAGGATAAAATTTGTATATACTTGGTCCTTGGATATTTAATACAGTTCGAATGTGACACTTTTCTTTTGATCAATCTGATAAGATGTTATTAGTGAATCTTCACTCTTTTCTTTATTTCATATAAAGAAATGTCAATTCATTTCGCCACAATTTTTGTTGATTTTTGAGTCAATATATATATACCTCGAAATCAATGTCTTTGCATTTGCTGCGGGGAAAAGGAAGAGACTAATCAATTTATACTATAATGGTCGATAGAGAATAATAATTATACTAGTGGATTATGTCTAGCCAATATTCTTTGAACTTTGGTTAATGATAAGATTTTATAATTATAAAAATATTATAATATATTTAAAATTATGAATTTTAACAGATCGTTTGATGATTAGCATGTTAAAATTATAATTAATTAGGAATAAATTGTTAGATTATATTATCCCATATTTGGTGTATATAATTTTTTGACATAGAGATTAACAATTACGAGATTGATTATACCGAGATTGTGATCTTAATTTTGTACCACACCCTACATGAAATAGCAATCCTTATATTAAACAACAAAATATTTGTTATAGAAAAGAAATTGATCCAAACAAAAATTAAATGATCGAACTGATGAGTCACAGTCTAGATGGAATTTATCAGTAAATAAGGAGTCTAAGTTTCTAAAAAAGGGATATCTCAAAATTTGGTCTCAAATACTGAGTGGTGGAGCTTAGAGAATTTGATGAGAAATATTCAATAAAAAATTCTCAGCTAAGTTACAAATATAAAAAAACTGAATATATATTTATAATAAGTAATATTTAACCTCTAGATATATGACATGATTTTTTGACAAAAAATATACACCAAATCACTCTTTGCCTAAGATGGCTATGTCCATACTTTGTATAAATGACCTTTGAAAAAGTACGATGACTCAAACAATGCACAGCCTATAATATAAAGCAATGAATTATCTCAGGTGTTGCCAGGTGGCTTAAATTTTATTTGTCCCTATGTAATATTATTTAATTTAAAATAAAAATAAAAAAATTATTTTTTAAATTTGTGATTTATAATAAAGTTTAGATATTTTTGTCTGCTATACATTATCTTCTCAAGAAAAATAGTAATAATTTAAAGTTAAATTATTTATAATTATCAAAGATTGAGATTTTATTTTTAAATAAATTAGAAAAGAAAAAATATCATATCATTTGGGACAACGAGTAATGGGGAGCCACCTTATATTAAGGAGTGTCAAATGGCTTTTTTCATAGACAAATTATATTATCTAACTAAATCAAAAATTTAATTTATGTTAATACACTTTATATTAATTTTTTATTTTTTTATATTAATTTCCCTTCATGACAATGTGGCTATATTAATTATATGTCCAAATCTAAAATTTACAATTTTCTCAGATATATAAGAGGCTATAAGCACCTAACTAGTGGAGGACATATGTTAGATGATTATATTACAAATTTATTGTTTATGCAATACCTATAGAAAGTTGATTTATACTATATTTTATTTTCACTAGAAAAAATATTTTCTTTAATTTAAAGAAATTTATTTTTTAAAAAACAATATGTTTTAAAAAAGAAAATTGATCTACTAAATATGAATAAATTTAAAAACATTTTTGAATTTTAAAATTGATCTACTAAAATGACATTTATGAAATTTGTCTTCGTACTTTGCTCAGAGAAGTTATTTTTCTACTTTTGAAAGTTCTTTTAAGTATATTCTTTTGAAGTATGATTTTCAAGAAAAAAAATATATTTTTTCTAAAAACAACTAGAACACTTTGTTTTTCTAAATAAACACTTCTAGTAGAAAAAATAAGAAGAAACATTTTTCACCTTTCAAAAGCTTGATCAAACAAGCTGTCAAATTGAAATTCATTTCGTATAGTGATTTCGTAGACCAGCAATTCATTTGATTATCAATTTGAATTTTTTGTTTTAAATATTGGACAATAATTTGAGTTGAGCCAAGGTTCCAAAAGTGCTCTTTTGAGAAAATTATTCTCTTCAACTTCTGGAAAATAAATTTTGCTACTATTCAAAAATTCATATTTTCTTCTTAATATCTTAACCAAACACCTCAATCTATAAAGTAGGCACTTTTGAAATAAGTATTATTAGATTTCTAGTTGTCTGGCTAAACGAACTTTAGTAATAACAATTATATATATACCCATGCCACTTTACTCCGATAAACATATATTATACATTTATAATAAAATGATTATATATATATGTGTGTGTGTGTATAGGAATATATAGATGGCGAATTTTTTGATCTATTTGAAATAAGGCTTGAAAATTTAAGATTTTTCTTTATATATCGTGATAGAACTCTTTTGGCATAAAGAAATAAGTTATTTGTATCTGGGTCCTCATCATTCACACATATCACTTGCCTTTATTTATTTTTAAATAACTACTTAATTTAACATGAAATACTTCAAATATATTCTATGACATATTGAAAAATCGATATGTTGTAGTGTGTGTAATTCAAACTCATAATTTAATGGATTCGGAATTTAAATAAGCCACAAAAATATAAAAGTGACCAAAATAAGCCACTATTTTAGTAAGTAACTAAAATAGGCTTAGTGGAAGAAAAAATTCCACTTTATTTAATATTCTAAACGTTTTTCGTTAGTCTATTTTAATATATAACGGAACTATTTCCTACATTTTATAAAATGGAACTATTTCTTACACTTTATGAAGTGTAAGTTTTTCTTACATTTTGTAAAGTGGAACTTTTTCTTACACTTTATAAAGTGGAAGAAAATTTTTTGTTTTACCAAGAGGAATATTTTTCACGTTTTTATCTCTTTATAAAGTTTTTGCAGTATTTGTCATACAATTATATTGATTTGACATATCATAAAAATGGAAAAAATTATTACATTATGTATTTTTATTTTTTTATTCTGAAAAATCCTCCAATCTCTATTTAAGGACGATCAAACATAGTTGATAGCACCCACAACATAAAGTCTTCTATATTTGTTCATTTCAATCTCAAAAAAAAAAAATCTTCTAAATCAAAAGTTAGAGTTTCAATTTATTGGGATGACGAAATTATACATGACGAAAATACCGTTTATTATAATTGTCCTCCTAAACACAATGCTAAATATTCAATTAATGTCCGATATCATAAATTTATAAAAGAATAGATATAAACAGTATTGATTATAATTTGATTATAGTCGAAAAATACCCTACTTCATTTTTATCACAAGGACAAGTA
>JAJOOP010311586.1:0-27170 GCA_029582705.1 Solanum chacoense
TTACAAGCCTGTTTAGATTGACTTATTTTATGTGTTTTTAAATCAAAAAAAGAAAAGAAGAAGAAGCTTATAAGCTGTTTTGTCAACTTATTACTTATAGAATAATGTTAACAAGTTATATAATAATTGCTAGCTAAAAGATTTTAGGCCTTTAATTGAAATTTCGCTTTAGGCCTCCAAGTACATTGAGCCGCCCCTGCCATATAGCTTTAGTAGGAGGATTATTACCCCTAGAAGTCAATATAGAATGCAAGGAACTGATCACTCTTACCCCCCAATTCACTACACGTTTAAGGATCAAAGACTAATCAAGATAATTCCTTTTTGTGCTTGAAAGTTCCACCGGCGGTGTTTGTTTCGTAAATGTTCGATGTAGACAACGGAGGAACTTTTTTTGTTAGGCCACAAAGGTCATCTACCACTTCTACTAATTGTAATAGTTATGATCCTATTGTATCCCACCATAACACTACTAGCAGGCGTATAACTCTGCCTCTTCCATGTACTGATACATATTAATCATTAATATAAGTATCTTTTATGAAAAAACACAAAATTTTACCCAAAAGAGGACAACTTCACCTATCTTATTTTTCTTGAACAAAGAGATAAGATTGAATTGTTCATCTAAATAATGGACGTCTATAAAGACTTCAAGGCCGAAGGCTCACCTTCAAACTTGTAGATTTCACATCTCTTGTATGATAAATTTGTTAAAGTGACAGCCAAACTTGAAAGTTATTGATGTTGTTTTCTTATTAAAGATACTATTTGTCCTCTTGTATGATAAGTTTGTTAGAGAGACAGCTTGACAATCAAACTTGAAAGTTATTATTGTTATTTTCTTATTAAAGATACTATTGTCCATTTGTTATTATAGATATTCTCTGATTTATACACATTATTAATTTATATTTAGAAAATCTAAACATTGTGAGAAAATTTTCTTCCTATTTTGAATTTTCATTTTTCAAAAGAAAATTAATACTAAAAAATTTAAATTATTTTTTAATAAAAATTTCTTACATTTATTGCTATTGCACCATTTATTCTAGTTTTTATAGTTTTTCTACTTATCATTTATGTAAAAACAATCCGTCTAAGCGATTAATTATTAACTAATTTTTGGTTCTAATTTTTTTGTTAATTATCACACCATAATAAAAATAATATATCAATAGAAAATGATATTTTTGTAGCAATTAGTTGTACCCTTTTTTCTTTATCTTTCTACATAGATGTACTTCCCAATCTATATAAATTTTGAATTAGATTATCACGATAGTTTCATAGTAAGTACTTATGACCATTCATTTAATATTCTTTCATTAACATATATTTGCAAATTAAAGCAATATTTCAAGCCTTTTAATTCTTTAAAATGTACCTACGAAAATAAACAAAATCGTGATATACTAAAAAGAATTATCTTACTCCACTATACTAGTATCCCGAATGTGTGCTAAGTAAGCCAAACACTCCTTCTCTACCATCCTCCTTTCTCTAAAATTGATATCACCCTCTTACGTGAATGGTTAAATGTACCCTTCCACACAAAATGAGTAACCCCTGACATAACAAAAGTAACAGTCTTGACATAACATCCAAAACTGTATGATAAGAACATAACCAATTCATACCCAAAATCATCCACCGTATCAAGAATGATAAGGTCCACCCATGTATCATACCCCCAACAAGGTCACAATGCTAGATCATACACTACTACTAAATCACCTACATGAGTAGAAACATGTATAGGTACTATCAAGGAATCACACATCATATTCATCTACGTAGCAAAATAGGCAGATACATAAGAATAAGTAGATCCTAGATCAAATAAAATAATAGTATGTCAATAAAAAGTTGAAATAATACATGTGATAACTGCATTTAAAGCCTCAACCTCTTTTCTACCTAGAAAAGCATAATAATAGCCACATCAACTTCTGGACTGCGTGCTTTTACCTTCACGACCTGTGTATGCTCCATCCCTATCTATTTTCTTTTTAATTTTTTTTTATCTCAATCGAAATTTGTGTAGCTAATATCCTGCCCAACCGATCGTACATATATCCACCAAGAAAAACCATCATTTGTTATTAAATCAATATTTCACAAGGAATAACATCAATAACTAGATTAATGTGAATATCATAACAAAATGAATAAAGTTTTAGTGAACACCATAAATCGAATTATATATCCAAATTAGTTATAGAGAATATATTTTATATGAATACAAAGAAAAGAAAAGGAAAATCTTATGTAGAAAAACTCTGACATTAAGTGACGTTAGCCTTACATGAGAAGTTGACTATTAAACAAGAGATGAATAAACTTAAGAATCAATCTAGCATTCACAAAAATAATTTATACAGTCACAACCCAAACATGGATGTGATGACACTTGTCTATTCTATCAAGACGAGTCATCCTCAACCCAACAAAATGAAAGAGATGCAAATGAATCAAGAACAAGATAAAAGTGGAAAGCCTATTCATTCTATTATAACCCCAAAACCTAGTTATCACGTGTACAAGCCATTAATCCATAATGTGCGAAATGAAAGAAAATTACGAGTCTTCATGTCTTCGTTGCTCAAGTAGAACAAAGCATAAAGTAAGGAACAATAGGGTCCGCTGGAATGACAAGCAACTACCTCTTAAAGTCCTTTGACAAGCCTCAAAAATAGGAGAAGAAGAAGAGCAATTACATGAGACTGGACTCTGAACCGACAAAAGTGTAGAATCAAGGAGTGAATACCAATCAACATGGTACTCAACAAGTAACCAAATAAACATGGCAAAACAAGCTATAAATGAATACTCCTTTCATCCCAACCAAACTTTCTCAAACTACAACGTGCATAGAAATTAGCCCAATCTAACAGTTTCACAATACATAGTTTACAAGGCTTAATCAAATAGTTCAATAGTCACAATTCAAAAACCAACATATATCAACTATGTCAATCACAAGTAACAAATAGATCAATCACAAGTATCAATTGCATCGAAATGTCAATAATCAACTTTTGCCGGAACAATTTTCCTTTGATACAATATCGCTAGTTGGAACTATTTCCCTTAGGATTTATATCATAGCTCTTGTCGGAACCTTTTCCCTTTGGCTTTATATTACATCACTAGCCGGAGTCGTTTTCCTTCAGCACAACATCTCATGTATCATCACGATGTACAACAATCAATGCAAATAAGCAATTTCACACCATAAGGAAGAGAATAATTCAAGCAATTCAATTCCACATAAATATAATCAAACCATTTCATCAATCAACCAAATAGGGTCTAGAACAAGGCAATCCACAAAAACCCAACTCCAAAAATGAAGTTTGCATTCAAAAATCTTTATTTGAAAATGTTACCCAATGCATTTGGAAATCATTGGCGGAATTCATCTCCAAAAAGGAAATCAATTTAGTTCACAATCAATATTTTAGTTTAGAGCTCAAGTTCTCGAAAAATCTTGCCATTTGCCAATCAAAATCTCAAGTTTTGATGTTAAAATTGATAAATGATCAAAGGAAAATGAAGTTTTAGGGTCTCAAAAGCTTACCCAAATGATTTAGCACAAAAGATCTCTTTAAAATTAGCTCCAAGGGTTTTCGAAAACTCAAAAATGGAAAATGGGGGGTTAAACTTCAAAATTTCATATAAAAACACTATGATGTCGCCAAAAAAAACTCGGCCTTTGCTTTCGCAAAGGTCGCGATCGCGAACTGGCCCTTTGCAATCACAAAGGTTTGGACTTCTACCTTTCTCTCTTTCACGATCAGGTTCTCGGAAGTTTTAGGTTTGCGAAAGTGAACACCCTATCGCGATCGTGAGTTGTAGCAGATATCAAACCTCAACAAAATTAGCCAACACAAAAATCAACAAAAGGATCCTGGGGATTCGTTCGGAATACAATACACATAAACCATATATGCAAATAAACTAAACTCGATGTTTCGAATTTAATGTAATCATTGAAACATGAATCTGTAGTCTCCTTGATCCGACATCTGTGAAATTCACAGGAAACAAATATAACACTTAAAAAGGCCAAATCAAGCTTGGGACCTCTGAAATTAAACTAAGACCTCGCCAAGACCTTTATCCCCGGATCCAACATAACTTTTGAAATTCCGATCCGAGCATCCAAACCCCAAATATTGACTAAAGTCAATCGAAAGACTAAAATTTTACAAATTTCAAACTTAGAACCTCACATCCTCAAAACGACTCTGAATTGAAATAAAAAACTCTCATAGACCAATTTCCACATTCCAAAACTGACAGAATCAATAGAATTTCATTCCGACACACGAAACTTCAAAAGACACCAAAAAACACTTTTAAGCAACTTTAGCCTTTCAAAAATAAAACCTTACCAAAGTCTCAATGTTTTACTCAAAGTTTAAAATCAACTTTCAAAACTCAATAAAAAATAACTCAGGGTCGAATAAGGAGGGTTAAAATGGTAATTTTTAAAAATTTTCCAAAAATAAAAGACTGGGTCATTACATTATTATAACACCCTCACTTTCAAAATGTCTAAGTATGTGTTTGGCCAAGCGATACCATATCACGATATGAAGTCGTGAGATGGAATCAACATTTGGACATGCGATTCCACGCTGATTCCATCTCATGATTTCATATCATGAGATGGGATTCCATATTTTCCAAAAATCATGATATGGAATTTCATATCATGATTTGAGATATTTTAAATACAATAATTGATCCATAAGTTTATATTTTGTTAAAACAACCCCACATTTATATCTACTATCCATTTATTTTGTATGTAAATAAAATTTATAATCACATCATTACTTTTTAAAATTTATTATTCTCACTGACATAACATTTATTATTCTCACCAACAAATAGTCACTTTAACTCACACCAACCGATTGTTGAGTAATAAATTTGTTCTCTTCATTTACTCCAACACCTTATTTATTACTTCTACCATTTTATATTTATTACAACTTATAGTTATATCTATTTGAAAAACAAAGCAGATCAAATTGATGCAGTGAAAGGTGTTCTCTTCATTTACTCCAATAAATTGATGGAGTAAGTTTGGTTGGATAGACTTAAATGCATAATTATTTATGCTCAACCATAAAATT
The DNA here is from genome assembly GCA_029582705.1 of Solanum chacoense. Lineage (NCBI taxonomy): Eukaryota > Viridiplantae > Streptophyta > Magnoliopsida > Solanales > Solanaceae > Solanum > Solanum chacoense. The sequence continues at coordinate 5,151 of JAJOOP010311586.1, forward strand.
TTGAAGAGCCAGTAAAAGGTGTTCTCTTCATTTACTCCAATAAATTGATGCAGTGAAAGTTAGGTAGGATAGGCTTAAATGCATAATTACTTATGCTCAACCAAAAATTTTTGAAGAGCCAAATAATTTATGAGAAAATTATGTGATAAGATAGTTCTATATATAAAACAATTCAAAGTTATATCCATTTGAACAACAAAGCAGATCAAATTGACCAATAAGTCTTCTATCATTTTTAAGGTGAGTTAAATATTCTCTACTCTTTCAATTTTTAATTTGTATGACTAGATTTATAGTTTTTTTCTAATTGATTAACTAGATTTAGGAATAAAGTATAGATATGAATTTCCTATGTTCTCATTTATTTCTAGTTACTTTGTTATATTTTTTTTTTTTTGAAATTAGAATACAATGCACATAACTTGTCAAGATGATTTTGGAATTTCGGACGAAAATTCAGTGATTGCACCTCTACCGGTTAACAGGGTAAGCATAATCTAAATTTTTAATTAATATTTTGGTGTTCATGTGAAACAAGTTTTTTCAATTTTATGTAAATCAAAGTGAGCATAGCAAATACAATTTTTTATCATACTATTATTATACTGTAGAAATGTAAAAGAATGAGTAAACCCTGTGATTCAAATGTAGAAAAATGGTCAGAAGAGGACAAATCAGCCCTTATCGAGGTCTTACATGGTGATGCAAGAAAATATGTGTTTAATGGTTTTACAATCAACAGTCCACGTTGGAGGGTAATCATCGATCTAAAACTGGCAAGCAAGACTATTATGATGAAAATCGCATTAAGACGAAATGTAGAGGATTAAAGAAAGGTATAAAGGATTTCAAGGACTTACTTCAGTCTTGTTCCGGATATGGTTGGGATCTTGAAACAAACACAATCACTAGTCCTTCTGATATTTGGAGACAACATGTGGCAGTAATCTTGTCTGATTAGCATCGTGTATTTTCATTTTCACTATGTGACCTTTCATAAAATGTGACATTTTACTTTATATCTTTTTCAGGAAAAAATAAATAAAGGTGTTAATATTTCCAAATTCAAACTTAAAGAACTTAATCACTATGAATTATTGGATGAGGTTTTTGAAAAATCAATTGCCTTAGGTAACCATGTTGTCTACAGTACAATGCCTGTTTCACAACCAACAATAGATGAACCTACTGAAGTGGAGGATGACATATTTTCTTGTGACGACAATTCTGTTAATACTGAAAACGTATATCAGCCTATGAATGTGAGTATCGACAACGACAATGGTAGTGGAAAGTGGACTACATGTGATGTATCTATTCCAACTGATGGTATCACATCTTCTCGCCGTTAAAAAAATAGACCTACAACAATCGAAGGCATATTCAATGATATTCGAAGGAACACTTCAAGTAGAAGAGAAATAAAGAGGGAGCAAAAGAAAAAGAGAAACGAGAATGGAAACAAGCACAATCGTCAACACATAATGAGATTGATATCTACTCTGAGCAAGTTGTGATTATTCAACTGCAAAATCTCACGACTAAGCATAATATTGATAAAAGATAATTTTCATTAGCGGTGCTGTACTTTATTAATCTTAGTATTCGCAAAATGTTCGTTCACATGACTGAAGAATATCAAGTCCAATGGATAGAGGACTTGGGAAAAACATGATTAATTAATTATTAATATTAGTCAAGTGGACTAGTTATAAGTTTTTTTGATTAAATTTCATTAAAATTGGTTTGACTCAAACTTGTGGGAGCCAATGGTTCGGATCAGTAGTTAAAAAATGGTAACTTTTTAAAATTTCATTATTCTATAATATTTAACTATTGATTTTTCTTTTAAATAGATAGAAGTCAGTGATGTTTGTTAATTTTTATCTTAGTGTATTTAACTTCTAAGTTAATAATTTCTCACTAATGTATGCTTTTTTTCTACATTATGAGTTATTTGTAAGAGTAGTTGAAATATATGAGCATATAAAGTAGTGCTAGTGAGTCCAATAGCGACATTGATGATGTTATTTTCTACGTTGCAGCAGTTGAACATATCAAACAAGTCAGCCGAGAACATAGGTTGTTATGTCGAACACAACAACATACATCTAGGCCTGGTATGGTATGGATCAATGAACTTCTTTGTGGAAATCGCATGCGTATGTACGAATCTATGCAGTTTTATCCTAAAACATTTTGTCATCTTGTTAGTTTGATAAAACAAAATAACGTGTTGCCAATTGAGCATCGGACCACGCAGGTTCAAATTGAGGATGCTTTGGATATTTTTCTAACCATCATTGCACGAAATGATAGTCAACGCTTGGCAAGTGAAGCTTTTCAACATGTACTTGAAATAATTAACCAGCATGTTAAAATAGTTGCCGAGGCAATTAGCAAGATGGCACCAACATTTATACAACCAAAAAATACGACAGGTGTACATTCCAAAATTTGACATAATACTCGATTTTAGCCTTGGTTTAAGGTAAAATTTTAAACACATTAATAAATTCATTTTATGGCCTAATAAGTGCACATTTATATTTTATGTGTAAGTTATTAGTATTTAGTTACATACTCACTATCGACTTTGTTTAAAGAGATAATATTTGTTTTATGACTTTGCATTGTCTTGGAAGCACTATTTTATTATTCTTACAAATATTATTTTATGAAGTGAATTCTATAATCCTTCCAATTTATTTTATGCACATTAAACTAATATTGATGTGTTTTTTATTTGGTAGGATGGTGTTGGTGCGATTGATGGAACATATATAAAAGGGGAGGTTCCTAAAGAGGTGCAACAAGCATATAGTAATCGCAAAGGAAGAACATCATAAAATGTCTTGTGTGCTTGTGATTTTGATATGCGATTTATCTTTGTTGCTTCTGGTTGGGAAGGTATTGCACATGACAATAAAGTAGTTGAGAATGCACTTGTTGGACCAACATCACAATTTCTATTTCCACCACATGGTAACTTTAAATTACATCCTTAGACTAAATATTATTTATTTACACAAAGTTGTCTCATTTACGTCACATATGCTTCTACTAATTCTTTATAAAATATTTGTCAGTAGATAAATATTATGTTGTTGATGCTGGTTTTCGAAATACAAAAGGATTTTTAGCTCCAACAAAGGCTAGGCTATCATTTACAAGATTACAGAGGAAGTGGAAGAGAGCGTCAAAATTCTAAAGAATTATTTAATTATAGGCATTTATCTCTGCGCAATGTGATTGAACGTACTTTTGGAGCTTGGAAAAATAGATTCAAAATACTGAAACAAGACATGAACCATTATGATATTGATATAGAAGTGAAAATAGTCATGTTGGTTCGTCTTCTCGGTCACATGATCGAGAAATGCAAGTTCAACATGAGGAGATTGTTCGTACTATGTAGGAAGATTATATTAAAGACTAGTACACTACAATTTATGTTCAATTTTTTTATTGAATTAAAGTTTGATGAATTAAAGTTAGATGAAACAATTACTTAAGTGGAGTACAAATAGCTTTGTAATAATTTATTATGCGATTTTATAAATTTCTGTTTATTTGGTAAGATTAAATAAATAATTGGGGCTATTTTAATAGTTTTACAACTTATGAGATTCTTATTGTAACACCTCGGTATTTGAAAGAACTAAAAATAGAAGGAACTAAATTGGAAATAGCAAAATCTGAAATTTTGCAAGTTAGGCGTAGGTTATGAGTTTTGGGTCAACTTCAACTGACCATAACTTTCAGTACATAATGAGTTACGTGGCCCATAAGATATCAAATTAAAGTTCTTGAAATCTTCTTTCCAACGCCACTTAGTTTGCTAGTTTTTGAGCTCCTATGAGGGAGATATGCTCGTTTGAATTCAGGTTATCTATTTAAGGTAAGTTACCCAAAAATATGAGGGGTATTTTGGTCTTTTCCTTACCCAATCTGCTTAAAACATTTTTAGTAAATAATTAGGAGTCTAAACTGATTTTGTTCAATTTTACAAATCCCAATTTATGCTACGATTTGAGAGCAGTTCAAGAAGAGGAGAAAAGTCTAGGCGTTCTTCAGGTTTTCTTGCGAATCGAAGGTTGTTTTGCCAAGGGTTTAATCCCTAAGAGGTATGTGAGTTCTCATAGTGTTGGGTTCTTTCAGCCACACACCAATCATGTTATTTTCAACGTAATTCGTTCTTAAAAGTTGAAGGATTAGATTTCTTGATTAGTGTTCTTGAAATTTGCTTTCGTTCTTGAATTAGGATGGGTTTGTTGAGTTCTTGAGATAATCATATTGAGTTTAAGAGTTGTTTTTAAGTAGATTATAATGTACTTGTATTGGGTAATTGAATCTAAGGAGAAATTGAGAAAAAGAATTGATCTAGATGAATTAGCATCTGAAAACGAGAAGAAAAATTTGTCAGAATGATCTGGAGGAGGGGTGACGCAGAGCTCCCCAGATGCGTCAGTAGGTCTGGCGAGCACACCAGCAGTGTGCCATTTTGGATTCTCTGAACTTTAGGGGTTGGCGCTCCGTGCCAACAATGCGCCAGGGTCACTTGCCCCTACCCTTTTTCCGTTGTTTTCTCCGTGTATGTTCTTTTAAAGTATACCTTTACTTCCTTTCGATTCTAACTACTCTAAACTACTTATAAACATCTAGAAATCATTTACAACATGAATCATAACCTTGAAGTAGAGCTAAGAGTCACGTCTTGAGAGTTCTTCGAGTCATTTTAAGAAGCCTTTTTACAAATTGTTTTAAACTTGTTTTGAGACTTGAGTATTGAGTTGAGGAAGAGTAAGAGCTGAGTTCATTTTCTTTAAAATGATATATGGGAACTAAGTATTCCCAAGAGAAATGTTTTTACATTTATGAAAAGTGGAAACATAGCTTTCCAAAGAGTTCATGAACAGTTTTCAGTATTATCACTTTTTAGAGAAACCTTTTGAGTAATAATCTCAAAGTTGAGGAAGATGAAATGTTTTTCTTAAAACATAGTGAGTTAAGTTATATTTTGGGAGTAGTATTGAGCACTGATATGGGGGAGAGTTATAACAACTCACATCCCCCATAAACCATGTAGAGTTATACTTTTTAGATGATTCCTTCATTGTTTTTTAGCATAGACTAGATGATCCAATTAGTTAAGGATTTTTATACCCCGGCAAAATATATGACAGTTCTGGCAGCGTGGGCTAGACGTTGTATCATCAAATAGCTCATAGTGATGGTTGCCGGTTAGAGAATCTCCAAAACAGAGTTAGTTTGTATTTTTGCATACAAACAGAGTATTATTGTATTTTTTTTCAATACAATTTACTGTTTTAAAAACTTTTCTCGATATTGCATATTTATTAATGTTTTATATTGAAATGAGTTGAGTTGAGTTGAGACGAGGTAAGTGTTTCTTCAGTCATGTTTTAGATTTCCCCTCACATGCTCATATATTCCATGTATTGAAGCCATTTGACCTGCATCTTTTATGATGCAGATACATGTAACCAGGATCTGCATCCAATATTTCGTTGATCTAGTTGAGTTCCAGAGTATTGGTGAGCCTCCTTGCTTCCAAAGGACCCCTTCTTTATTTTTGTTATTTTAGTTGTTAGGGGTTCTTTTCCTGACACCCCTCATAGTATTAGAGGCTTCATAGATAGATATACACTAGTTCATGAGTCTTTTCATTTTCAGTTTTTCATGTTGAGACTTGAGCTGCCTCTTTTGGCCAGTTGAATGTTTCTTTAAACATTTCAGAGTTTATCTTTTGAGACATTTGAGTTATAGTTTACTTTTTAAAGTGCTTTTTATTGCGAGTAAATCTTCTGCTAAGAGTTAAGTAGGGCCAAGGGTTCGCTTGGGGCCAGTAATGGTTATCGAGTGGCGGCCATGTTTGAGGGTGTAGTCTCGGAGCGTGACACTTATGTTTATGAGAAAATATACAACACAAAAACTTCATATCGCATGTCCAAACAAAACTTCAATTTCACTTAATGATTTTATATTATGATACCATATCATGGTTTTATATCGCATGGCCAAACGGACCCTAAATTAACCCGCAGCTTCATGGTAGGAGTAATTAATAAATTAATAGTGATTTGGTATATCATATTTTAAGTGTTCAAGGGACATATACCATGTTTTAAAGTTAAGCGAGTTGTGAAATAAAAGTTGGCGAAAGTTATCGTAGGTTCATTTTGAAGTTTTCTCTGAAATTTGGGTCATATGTCTCGGTGTTTTTCTCCCAATATATAAAGATTTATAAGGTTAAGACATTCGAGGTGAGCTACCTCACATTTCAGTTGTGGATTTGAAGATTGTATTCTATTTTAGTAATATCTTTTAATCTCTTATCATTTCCTTGTTCTTAATTGCTAGAAATGTGGCTGTGATGATTTGTATGAAATTGAGAATTTTGTGCTAGAAATAGACAAAGCTATTTGGGTGTTTAATTAATTGGTCTATTGTTTTTGTAGTTCCTTGTTAAAATGCTTGATTTTATGAAATAGGTTCAATCAGTTTTTATGTTTGAATTTATGGGTTGAGAGTTCATGCTCAATCCTAGCTTCTGATGTTTGATTGTTGCTCGAAAGAGATTGATTAGAGTGGAGAATTAGATTGATAATCGCATTTGGGCTTGGAATCTTGGATTTGAGATCTAAAGATGAAAGTTTAGGGTTTCATTGTTGGTGCAAGCTTTCTTCAAAAACAGGTCTAAGTTAAGGTAGTGGGTTATTTTTTTATTTATGTGATTGAGACCGAAAGGAGATATCACAATAAAAAAATGTTTAGATTGAAAGATAATTAGCATAATTGAAGATGACCTAGCCTATTTATTAGTGATTGATATTGGATTGAATTGTAATGAATAGTTGAGTGTTCATTGAATCTCAAGTTTTTCCAATTTCCGTACATCCCTTGCTGGATATTGTTTATATCCCCATTAGAAGTTTAGTTATAAAAATTGTCTTATATTTGATATTTGTATACCTTGTTTGTACAGGTTTAAACAAGTATATAGGTAGCCTTTATCTTTTCAATTGACGTAACATTGTTCATTGTGGATTCGACCCGACTCATAGTTGAGTGTTTTTATTGATGATGACCTGTCACTCTTTTAATTAGTTTTGAGGAGTGATTCGAGCGTTATCACCGATTTACTTGCAGGCCTATTATATTATTATTAATTAGAAGATGAAGATATAATAGTTATGGTGATAGTAGTTGTTGGTTTGTATCCATAACTTTGTCTTCATTGCTACATCTATTTGAGCTAGTGTGATATTGTCACGACCCAAACCGTCGTGAGTGGCACCCACACTAACCCTCTGGTGGGAGAACCAAAACTACATCCCAAATAATCAACTTAACCAAAGTAATATACATTTAAAGCTACGGAAGCAGGTTCAAATAAACTAAATATGAAGTTCTCATAAACTCCAAAGGTTTAACAAATAATTATCAACTATTGCGGAAAAATAAAGCCTAGAACCTAAAAGTCAATGTACCAAAACTCTACTAACAACAAGTCTAAGAACAAAGGGTACAACCCCGAAATTAAACAACACCTTAAACAAAAAGTCTGAGTCCAAAAAGAGTGGACTTAAACAAGGAAGATCCATGGTAGGCTGAAAGAACTGACTCACCCTTGAATCCGGTCACACTCTTAGTCACTTAGCTGGGGTCTATCAATAGCCACCTGAAGATGCCCTGTACTCAACAAAGAAAGAGCAAGTGCAGTATCAGTACACAACCACCGTGTACTAGTAGGATCGCGCGGCTATCCCACTAAGTGTAACATACATTAGTCAATACAACAATATAATCACATGCACATATCGAACATATACAATATCATCAACATATACGAACAATGAACAACTTCACGATTAGTGTGTCGGCTCGTGACACCCGCCCATTCAACAAACCACAATCACAATCACAATGTATATTCTCACAATCATACAACAAAAGGTGATTCAAGGCATACAATTGTTCAATTATCCTCATTTACAACAAGTGTGATCAATAATGTAACATTCCCATTACATGTATCATAATGAAACAAGAACAAACATACATCACACCATCATAGAATCACAACCATCACCTACCTCGAATCCAAGCTTGAATCCCCTAAGGCACTTGAATCTTCCCTTTCCAGATTCTTTCTGCTTGTTCTAGGTCTACAAGCATCAGTTTATATGCAAGGATCAACAATCAAAGGTCTAATTATCCGGATTATAACAAACCCAATAACCCTAGACCAACCAAAGATCCTAATACCCAATTTAGGGATTTTTCCACCATAAATTCTAGATCAAAACCCTGCCCCATAGATATGTACCCATTCGATTACGTTCTACAGATTGAAAAATGGATTCGGGGAGTGAAAATCTTACCTTTAGCCTAAAGAATGGTGAAAAATGAGTAGAAATCGCTTGGGGTTCATTCCTTAGCTCTAAAAGTCGAAAAGGGCCAAATAAGGTCGTTTAAGGGTTTATTAACAACATTAAGTCGCGTCTGGGCCGATACGGTGGACCCCATCCTGCTCTAGCGGCCCTAATCCCGGTTTGGCAGCCTGCATGGAGACAGAATGTTACTCGTTCACGCTAAGATCATTTTCAGGAGTTTTACTCTCCCAAATTCAATTCCGTAAAGTCGTATGAGTTCCTTATCGTCTTAGCTATCCACTCGTATAATCAAATTCATTATTAGATCTCTCATTCCTTACTAGATTTCCCTAGGCCTCACTAACTCAGATTTCATCCAAATCTGGACTAGGCTAGGAATTCCAAGTTACTACCAAAACGTTTTGTGGCCCCAATTGTTTCCGCATTGGCTTTTTCCTAACGACAGAATCAGGTCGTTACAATAGATACCAATTTATCCATCACACTAGGAAAGACTGGCTAAAATAAAGGTAAAATAGTACTTGAATTGCTGAACAACAGGGGATACTTGTCTTGCATGTCCTTAGCTTACGGACATCCAGATCAAGAATTTTAATCGGTTTTTGTTCATACAAAAGGTCTCGTCTAACACAATTGAGTCTCACTTCATGATATAATCTTTGTCCCCAAACCAACCAATTGAATACCTACACATCCATCCACACAATGCCTCAATGAAGTCATCATAATACTCGAGTGATAATTATTGTTGTATGTACACTTAACTAACAACAAAGCTCTTCCCAATAACAACCAAAGTTGATCGTACACATGTCTGTAACATGTTATCAAGGACTTTGACACAACCATTAGGACGAGTCCTTTCTCACATAATCATGATAAAATCCAAAATCAAAACTCGCCACAATTAGAGGTGAACCTAAACCAACCAATACACACTCATAATACCCAAACAATCATAGTTCTTATCAACATCTCCATCTCCCAACATAAATTTTCATAAGCTTAAGTTACAAAAGTTTCAATCTTTAGACATGAGATACTCCTTGAGAGATATGTCCAATCATACAAACTAACAAACCATCTAACAACACTATCAAAATGCTAGATTTAGTAATTGTAGATTACCTCTTAAGGATAGTAGAATTGTATTCAATTATACCCACATTCAATCACACACAATCAATACATGACCTCAATGACTAGATGAATATTAAGATTGTCAGACAACCATAAATACGCATGGTAACTCTTGTATAAACTCTCATAAGCAAGGTGCTACATGTAAAACCACTGAAATACCTTACAACTCCAAGACAACACCATATAAGTCATTTGAAATAACCACGTCTTCCCAACTCATCCCACTCAACCAAGAGAACATCACATGATCGGTGCATCTGATCCACCACTAGAGATCTACCCACAAAAATGAAAACACATGTAAGCATAGCTAGTGTATCACACTCACAACCATGTACAAAAATGAAATAGATGGTCACATGAGAATTTATCATATAACATGAAAGGTTTTTCTCTAAAGAGTCGATATCAGTCATTTCCATACACTTGACTCCACATACTGTTCACATCATTCCACTGAAGTCCACACTCTCAATACTAACAACCATCATGAACACTCCAACCATTTACCTTACTTAGAACCAGCACTTTTAGAATGAAAACCTTCCTTAGATACTTTAACTATCAAAAGTAATAAACTTTACGACTCAAACCAAGTGTAAGTCTTTTCAAATGCTCAATACTTAATACAAGTGATCATTCCTCACCTTACACATTCATACCTTTGACAAAATATTACACCACGAATGTAGAGTTACAATGAAACATTTGAATGGTAAACTCAACTATATAATACAATTTCCTTATCTATCAACATTAGTTTATACCTTGAAGATTTTTATGAAATCCTGAATCTTGGCTTATTATTGATCGCATCCCCATCGATCTTATAATATCTTTCCGCTAAAATTTCAATTGTACTCATTACTAAACTCGAAACAAAACAAGGCACTTATTATCGCACTCGAGCCAATGTTTGTACGCTCCTTTCTCAAGTCCTTTCCAATAGTTTCTAACCAATCCAACAGACTTGTGACACTATTACCATAGCCACAACAAAACGAATGAAGTCACGCGTCTCTGAACCCAATTATCTACCCCACTGAAGATATCTCTTCAGCCTTTGCAATTAAATAAAATATTCTTGCTCTCGCCTCTCTCTAAAGGTTGTACTACATCCCACTATTTTTCTTCATTATTACTCTAGCTCTTTAATTTCTATTCCAATGGTGTCCCACCATCTCTTAAAACTTTCCATACAACCATGTTACTCATAAAAATTTTCGAAAGCCACAACCTTAGATACTCACAAATCACAATTACTATACAAAAATTCGCTTAACCAATAATTTTATTATATAGTTACCTCCCGTTAGAATCTATCACAAACTCTTATTAACATTACACTCAGTCAGCCTTGACTATCACTACGAAGCCCACATTTGACCAACATGACACCTCAAACTATGGTAAACTCATTAAATTCAAAAGACTAACCCAATTTATACACACCCTTTTATTAAAATACTTCAATTTCCTTCACCTAAGTATACTCATTGGGACCTTCCTTATCCATAAGCTTGTCATTTTGGTATCAATCCACTCCTTTATGGCTTAAGATAAAATCTCCAGTCCTCATACTACCCTTCTTCTTCTTAACATACAAGACAAGAGCACCCAATGGGGAAGCAATAGGATGAATGAAACCTTTGTCAAGAAGCCCTTGGATTTGAGCTTTAAGCTCTCTTAATTCTAATACCACAAGACTCAATAGAAGGGGATTTGACCTCAACATCCCGAATATGATTCAATTACGCCGAACAATCCTGCCCCACTAGTTTCCTACCCCGCACGAATAATACGACCTTAGCTGACTGAGGCTTGTACCCCCTTCCCACTCTAATCTTTCCCTACCGGGGGCTATTTAGAGTTACCGACTTAGTATTACAATTAAGCCCGGTATAATAGGGGGGACAATCAAGTCATGCCTAAGATTATATCAAGTTAGTCATATCCAACATAACCAAATCAACCCAAATTTGAAAATCCATAACCACAACAGGACAACACGATACACATGGGTGACTATGACTGACTCTTTGACTGGGGTAGATACATGGATAGGGGCATCAAGTATATCAAAAACCACATCAAATCCCACAGCAATTGACTGATGCATACGAATAAGTAGAACCCGGATCAAACAAAACAATAGCCATCCGGGCATAGACAAGAGTAGCAATACTGGGCACTACATCACACACCTCAAACTCGGTCTTGTTCGGAAAAGCATATAACTGAGCCCTGCCGTCTTGAAGGGCAACCTCCTTGCCTGTCTGCACTACTCCTCTACCCGCATTACCATTTCCTCGGCCTCGCTGATTTCCTTATATGCCCAGGTCCTCCATAATTTTAACACACCTTATAACTTGTATTCGATTACCGAACACTGAATTAAATCGCGGGGGTTAGTTCGGGTACGATTTGGGGTCCATAATTATGACTAGAAAAATAAGGGAGACAAGGTTGAGATTCTATCTCGCCCTATCCCGTTCTGGCAGGAGGAATTCTGCACTGGCGGCCTCGCCTTGGCGGGAAAATTCTCGCCTCGACGGCAAAACGGAAACAGAACCCAGGCTAACTAATTTTTTGGGGTTTTTTTTTCTCTTTTCTAATTTTCCCAAAGGTTCCCAGCTCTGCCAAACGAATTTAGGATAATTCTCTGAGCTAAGAGAAATCATGTCTATCCTAAGTAATACCTACGATACACGAACCAATTCATTCTTGTTAATTCAGCACCACAACCCACACAACCCAAGGATACACCTAGACACTCACACGATCCTTAGTCAATATCTTCCTTTCACAATGAGTTTCACGATATTCAAGTATTTATAACTTGCATAACTTCAACGACCTGACCAACATATTGTACATATCAAAGTTCAGGCATACATTTATTGTGCACATAATCACCTCATCACATTCAAGCAATTAAAACTTCACATTCGTAGTTAATTCAGACAACCAAAAGCACACATTCAAAGTTTCCAAGATACAATGTACAGATAAGTCCAAATTCTTAATTAATTATTTCGCTCCATGGATGACCATTCCTGATCATCTATGCTTTCACACCACCCCCAGGGCCGATACCAATTGGAACCTTCTCAATTTCCAATTTGCTTTGCTTGTGGCCTCTCAGTTGTGACCATGGCATCTAGTTCACTTTGTTGAGATACCAATTGGAATCGGGATATACCAATTGGACTCAACTCATATAATAAGAGACAATAGTAGCTAGCGAGACCCACAAAACTGCTAATTTCAATCATAGAACTTAGTCGAACCAAATTCTTAACCGCCTCATTCTTTAACTGATGGTAACCATAACTTAAGTCAATCTTAGAGAAAATCGATGCACCTTGCAATTGGTCGAAAAGGTCATCTATTCGAGGCAATGGATACTTGTTCTGAATGACGACCCTATTCAACTGTCGGTAGTCTATACACATGCTCTCTTGCTAATGATAGTGTTACCACTTTTGTTGCTCTAGTTCGGACCATAGATTGAAGGAGCAAAGATAACAATTTGTATCACCCAGATACTAATTGGATTCAACGCATAGCATGAATGACTAGAAAGATGTGAGTTTTACCTAAAGTCCTATAGCCTTTTGAAAAAAAGTACGAACGTCATCGTACCGTTCCGCAAGACTCTACTAGATTTGTTTAGGTACAATGAAATCAACGAACCTAGGGCTCTTATACCAACTTTGTCACGACCCAGATCGTCATGAGTGGCACCCACACTAACCCTCTGGTGGGAGAACCAAAACTACAGCCCAAATAATCAACTTAACCAAAGTAATACACATTTAAAGCTATGGAAGCAGGTTTAAGTAAACTAAATATGAACTTTTCATAAACTCCAAAGGTTTAACAAACAATTAACAACTATTGCAGAAGATAAAGCCTAGAACTTGAAAGTCAATATACCAAAACTCTACTAACGACAAGTCTAAGAACAAGGGGTACAACCCCGAAACTAAACAATACCTTAAACAAAAAGTCTGAGTCCGAAAAGAGTAGACTAAAACAAGGAAGATCCATGGCAGCCCGGAAGAAATGGCTCACCCTTGAATCTGGTCACGCTTATAGTCACCTAGCTGGGGTCTATCAATAGCCACCTGAAGATGCCCTGTACTCAACAAAGAAAGAGCTAGTGCAGTATTAGTACACAACCACCGTGTACTGGTAGGATCACGCGGCCATCCCACTAAGTGTAACATACATTAGTCAATACAACAATATAATCACATGCACATATCGAACATATACAGTATCATCAATATATACGAATAATGAACAACTTCATGATTCTCACATATCACAGTTATATCAATTTGGAGCAACATACTGTCTTTCAATATCAAACATCATTAGATATGAACGAAGTCATCATAAGTAGATACACAATACAATTCAATTGTCTTCTCACGGAACCCAATTCAATGGTCCTCTGATGGAACCCAAACCCAAATCGTTAGCATGCCGGAACGTGGCAATCCGATCCAAGTTAGTTATGCCGGAATGTGGCATCCAATCCCATATTTATGCAGGAACGTGGCAATCCAATCCAAGTTAGTCATGCCGGAACGTGGCAGCCGATCCCATATTTATGCTCGAATGTGTCAATCTGATCCAAGTTAGTGTGTCGGATCATGACATCCTCTCATTCAACAAACCACAATCACAATCATAATGTATATTCTCACAATCATACAATAAGAAGTGATTCAAGACATACAATTATTCAATTATTCTCATTTACAATAAGTGTGATCAATAATACAACATTCTCATACATACACGTATCATAATGAAGCAAGAACAAACATACATCATACCATCATAGAATCACAACCATCACCTACCTCGAATCCAAGCTTGAATCCCTTAAGGCACTTGAATCTTCCCTTTCTGGATTCTTTCCGCTTGTTCTAGGTCTACAAACAAGAATTTATATGCAAGGATCAACAATCAAAGGTCTAATTATCTGGATTATAAGAAACCCAATAACCCTAGACCAACCCAAGATCCTAATACCCAATTTAGGGATTTTTCCACCATAAATTCCAGATCAAAACCCTCCCCCATCGATATGTATCCATTTGATTACGTTCTACGGATAAAAAAATGGATTTGGAGAGTGAAAAGCTTACCTTTAGCCTCAAGAATGGTGAAAAACGAGTAGAAATTGCCCGGGGTTCGTTCCTTAGCTCTAAAAGTTAAAAAGTACCAAATAAGGTCATTTAGGAGTTTATTAACGACATTAAGTTTGGTATGGGCCGCTACGGCAGACCCCATCCCGCTTTGGCGGCCCTAATCCCGGTCTGGCGGCCTGCACGGAGACATAATGTTACCCGTTCATGCTAAGATCATTTTCGGGAGTTCTACTCGCCCGAATTCAATTCCATAAAATCGTATGGGTTCCTTATCATCTTAGCTATCCACTCATGTAATCAAATAAATAATTAGATCTTTCATTCCTTACTAGATTTCCTAGACCTCACTGACTCAGATTTCGTCCAAATCTGGACTAGGTTAGGAATTTGAAGTTACTACCAAAAAGTTTTCTGGCCCCAATTCTTTCCCCATTGGCTTTTCCCTAATGACAGAATCAGGTCGTTACAGATATGAGGGTGATGGTAATATCTGTTGATTTGTATGTACACCTTTGTCATCATCATTACCTTTAATAAAACGGGCATCATATGAGGATGGTGATGGTGATGATGGTGGTGGTGGTGCCATCAGCTTCGGTAGCAACAATGATTCATGTTGATTTACTAGCACATTTGTATCGCTATTGTTACCTCTAACCCATCTGGAACGAAATGACGGTGGTAGAGATGGTGATTGTGAATTAACTCTTTTGCTTCCTAAGGTTCTTACATGTTGGACTGATTTTGAAGGTCTTGGTAATGGTACACTTAGGTTGTTTAAACCTTCTACAACGTCTACCTCCATTTCGTCGATTGGATAAGATTGAACATGAATCATGCATTCTTAATAGCTGCAAACAGTTCTCCCACAGAAAGGATACTCAATTGGTTCTAGATGAGTGGACATTATGAAAAAAAATAGGAAAGGAAGCAATATAAAAATGTTAATATTTAAGGTCAAACAACACATCCTAGATAATTATAATTGGATTTGGTCTCTCAAATGCCCAAATAAAATTAAGTACTTCATCTGGTTATGTCAGCACGGTTGGCTGCCTACCAGAAAATACCCACATGCCATAGGAATTAATGTCGATCAGCTATGCCATATGTGTAACAAAACAGTGACTACGGACCATAGACCATATTTTTATAGAATGGTACGTGGTAAAAAATGTGGAAAGACCTATATCTCCTACAACACATAAATCAATTTAAAAATAACCAAGGAAAAGATTGACTAAGACTCTTAAGGAACCTGCAGGTACGTACAAAGCAAAAGTTCCTGAACTGGCAAGAATTACTTCCATTTTTCCTATGGAGCATATGGCTAAAAAGAAACGAAAATTATCATCAAAACATCAAAACTAACATATGCATTAAAAAATCACTTAATCAAGCCATTGATTTCCACACCCTCACGGGAGGCTGTTGAGGAACTGATGAAATGTACAACAACACCTTGAAAGTCTTCTCTTCATATAATCAGTTAATTAAGTAGTTAGTGTAGTTAGTTGATTAATTAGCAGCAGTGCAAGTTAGTTACGCAGCAGTGCAAGTTAGTTACGAATTAAAGTTAGTTAGAATCTTAGCTGGCATCTTAGCTCACTAATTGGTGAGTCTATATAAACTACCACTTGTACATATACAGTAAAAAAGAAGTATTCAGAAAGGTTTTCCACAAATATTTTCTCTGCTTGCTTTCTTCTTCAATCGATCAGTTTAACATGGTATCAAAGCCAATCTGAGCTCAATTTTTGTTGTGATCTACGAATTCATAATTGATGCCAACTTCATCCATGGCGGATGAACTCAATTCAGCAACAGATCCAGCAATTGGATCAGGATCAGGATCGGTACAGCTAATCGATTATCATCATCCTCTGTATCTGAGTGCGTCTGATGGACCAGGTTCATTGCCAGTGGGAATTCAGCTTGTCGGAATGGAGAACTACATGCTGTGGACTAGAGCAATGAAAAACGCACTCATAGGGAGAAACAAATTGGGATTCGTAGATGGATCGATCACTAGATCGACATATGGATCAGCATTAGGACATCTTTGGGATCGCTGTAATGCAATTGTGGTTTCGTGGTTGACCAGCAATGTTAGTCGAGATCTACTGAGTGGGATCCTTTTTCGTTCAGATGCCCATCTGATTTGGAAAGAGCTTGAAGAGAGGTTTAATAAAATCAATGGTTCGAGGTTATATGCACTACACAAGGAGATTTTCACATTAACACAGGGGACACATCCAGTCTCTGTTTTCTATTGCAAGCTTAAAGATCTATGGGATGAGTACGACTCGATGATGCCTCCTCCTGCGTGTAACTGTGAGAAGTCAAAGGAATACCTTGCTCAGCTTCAATATCAGAGGCTACTACAATTCATGATGGGGCTAAATGACAGTTACAATCAAGCTCGAAGCCAAATCCTCTTGAAATCAAAAATGTTGAGTGTTAACCAAGCATATGCTCTAATTGTGCAGGATGAAAGTCAAAAGTTGGCTGCTATCAGTACATCCAGTTCACATGAAGGAGGATCATCTGTTTTTTTCACTTCGAAGAGCTCAGGATCTAAGAAGAAGAACTGGAACTCAGTATGCGATTTTTGTCACGTGAAAGGGCATGTGAGGGAGGATTGCTTCAAGCTAATGAAGTGTGATCACTGTGGGAAAACAGGACACTTAATCGGAAAATGCTACCAATTGATAGGGTATCCAACTGATTACAAGGTTAAAGGAAGGAATGTTCAAGCTAATCATGTTAATGTTCAGCAGGAGGGACTGATGAATGTTCCTGAAGATGATCAGTACAAGGAATTCAAAGAATATACTCTATGGAAGCAAATGAGGGATAAAGCTTCTACTTCTGGAACTAGTGGAGCTAGTGCTAACATGACAGGTAAGTGTTTCCCAGATTCACACACTAGTTGGATAGTAGACTCCGGTGCTTCTAATCATATTACTGGAAGTAAAGATCTATTATTACATGGTGATACAGTAGGTAGTGCAGGAAAGGTACAATTACCTACTGGAGAATTTGCTCAGATTAGTCACACTGGAAACTATCCATTATCAGGAGGTGATTCACTAAAAGATGTCCTGTGTGTGCCATCTTTTAAATTCAACCTTATGTCTGTTTCAAAGGTGACAAAAGACATGAATTGTTGTATTAAGTTTTATCCTGAACACTGTGTCTTTCAGGATCTTTGCACTGGGAAAGTGAAGGTGACTGGTAGGGAGCAAGATGGACTATACATACTAAACACAAGAAACAATGATCATTTTCTTACTGAGGGGAGGTCTATGACTGTATCTCGACCACTCCCTGATCTATGGCATAGGAGGCTGGGACATGTTCCCATGGCAGTTTTAAGGAAAATTCCTGTATTTCATGAGACTAATTCTTTTCAATTACAGCATTGTGATGTTTGTCCTCTCTCTAGACAAACTAGATTGCCTTTTCCTGTTAGTAGTAGTAGTTCTGCAGCTGCTTTTCATTTGATTCATTTGGATGTATGGGGACCTTACCATGTTGAAACTCATGATGGTATGAAGTATTTTCTCACTTTAGTTGATGATTGTACTAGATGGACTTGGATTTTTTTACTTCGATTAAAATCTGATGTTTCTACTGTTCTAAAAACCTTCATAAGCATGGTTGATACTCAGTTTGGGAAAAGGATCAAGTCTTTTAGATCAGATAATGGTTCAGAGTTTTTTAACCAGACTTGTTCTAACCTGTTCCAGCAAAATGGCATTATTCATCAAAGTTCATGCCCCTACACTCCTCAGCAGAATGGTGTAGTGGAGAGAAAGCATAAACATATTCTAGAAACTGCTAGAGCCATTAGATTTCAGTCATGTCTACCACTAAAATTCTGGGGTCATTGTATTGAAGCTGCAGTTTATATCATCAATAGAATACCTTCATCCGTATTGCAGAACAGGTCACCTTTTGAGGTGTTACATGGTCATGATCCTTCCCTAGCCCATATGAAGGTAATTGGATGCCTTTGTTATGCCTCTACTCTACCTAAGCAAGACAAATTTGCACCCAGAGCTGTCAAGTCAGTCTTGTTAGGTTATGGTATTCATCAAAAAGGATACAAGCTGTATAATTTGAGCACTAAGTCCATCTTCATAAGTAGAGATGTAGTATTTTATGAGGATAACTTTCCTTTTGCACAACATCCATCAACTGAGGATTCATCTATGTTTGGCTCTCCATCTCAGTTTCTTCCTCCATGTATTACTCCAATAGGAGCACAGGCCCTGCCTCTTACTGATCAACATATTGAACCAGAAGCTGTTGTTGAGGATGTATCTTTGTCACATGAAAATCATGATCCTGTTCCTTCCACTAGTTCAACTGATACTGCTGCTTCTATTGATGATGATGTTTCTCTTCATACCTCTCCTACAGCACAATTAAGGAAGTCCACCAGACATTCTAAACCTCCTACTTGGATGCAAGATTATGTGTGCAAGCCAGCAGCTCATACCTGCACTTATCCTCTTTCAGATGTTCTAAGGTACTCAAGTTTGAGTCCTACATATCAGGCTTATATTGCTAAGATGTCTACTGATAGTGAACCTACATCTTTCAAAGAGGCTGTTAAGGATCCTAAATGGATAGAGGCAATGCAGTCTGAAATTAAAGCATTGGAGGAGAATTCCACTTGGGCTGTTGTTGACCTCCCACCAGGCAAGAAGGCTATTGGTTGCAAATGGGTCTACAAGATCAAATATAAAGCTACTGGAGAAGTGGAAAGATTTAAAGCTAGGTTGGTTGCCAAAGGTTACAACCAGAAGGAAGGGCTTGATTATCAAGAAACTTTCTCACCAGTTGTGAAAATGGTGACAGTGAGAACTGTGATAGCTATTGCAGCTATGCAAAAATGGGATATTCATCAAATGGATGTCTATAATGCATTCTTACAGGGAGATTTAAATGAGGAAGTGTACATGGATTTGCCTTTAGGCTTTGCTGGAGACAAAGGGCATCAAGTTTGCAAGTTATCCAAGTCCTTATATGGCCTTAAACAAGCATCTCGACAGTGGAATATCAAGCTGACCACTGCCTTGACATGTTCAGGTTTTGTTCAAAGTCATTTGGACTATTCTCTGTTTACTAAGAAGATTGACACACATATTGTCATCGTTTTGGTTTATGTTGATGATTTGTTAATAACTGGAAGTGATGGAGATTTAATTCAAGCAACCAAAGACCATTTGCAGCTCAGTTTCAAGATCAAGGATCTAGGTGATTTGAAGTATTTCCTTGGCATTGAATTTGCCAGGAGCAAAGAAGGGATTTTGATGCATCAGAGAAAGTATGCTGTTGAACTCATCAGTGATTTAGGCTTCACTGGTGCCAAGCCATTTTCAGCACCATTGGAAGTAAATAAGAAACTCACTTCCCTTGAATTTGATCAACATATGCAGGATAGTACTGATCCTTTATTAAGTGATCCAGGTGCTTATCAAAGACTCGTAGGCAGACTACTTTACTTGACAATCACTCGACCAGACATTGCCTTTGCAGTGCAATGTCTCAGTCAATATATGCATTCTCCTAAAGAATCTCACATGGCTGCAGCAGCAAGGGTGATCAGATATGTGAAACAGTCTCCTGGTCTTGGTGTTTTTATGTCAGCCCATGTATCTCCTCGCCTCACTGCCTACTGTGATGCTGATTGGGCTTCCTGTGTTAATACAAGAAAATCTGTCACTGGGTTCTTACTTAAGCTTGGGGATTCCCCTATCTCATGGAAGTCTAAGAAACAATCCACCATCTCTAGAAGCTCAGCTGAGGCTGAGTACAGAAGCCTAGCCTCCACTGTGGCTGAAGTGGTTTGGTTAACTGGTTTACTCACTGAGCTTGGTGTCTCTATTACTGGTCCTGTGTCTATGTTTTGTGATAGTAAATCTGCCATACAAATTGCTCATAATCCTGTCTTTCACGAGCGCACTAAACATATCGATATTGATTGTCATTTCATTAGAGAGAAGGTGCAACTTGGTTTGGTAAAGCTGGTCCACGTCTCCACTACTGAACAGCAAGCTGATATCTTCACCAAAGGTCTTGGTGTTCCTCAGCACACTTACTTGGTATCCAAGCTAGGAATGAAGAACATCTTCATGGCTCCTAGCTTGAGGGGGGATGTTGAGGAACTGATGAAATGTACAACAACACCTTGAAAGTCTTCTCTTCATATAATCAGTTAATTAAGTAGTTAGTGTAGTTAGTTGATTAATTAGCAGCAGTGCAAGTTAGTTACGCAGCAGTGCAAGTTAGTTACGAATTAAAGTTAGTTAGAATCTTAGCTGGCATCTTAGCTCACTAATTGGTGAGTCTATATAAACTACCACTTGTACATATACAGAAAAAGAAGTATTCAGAAAGGTTTTCCACAAATATTTTCTCTGCTTGCTTTCTTCTTCAATCGATCAGTTTAACAGAGGCAAAACCATAAAGGAAAAAAATATAAAAACTCTTATAAAAGGCTATAACTCTCTTGTGGGGAATCCATATAGCTTTAACAAGGGGATTGTTACCCTAGAAGTCAATATAGAATGCAAGGAACTCATCACTCTTATTGAGAACGATCACCAATCTTATACAAAAGATCTCCTGAGCTGTCTGGGAAATAAACCGGGTGGCAGATGCTCTAGCAATGGAGGGATCAAAGACTAATCAAGATAATTCTTTTTTGTGCTTGGAAGTTCCACCTGTGTTTGCTTCGGAAAAGTTGGACGTAGACAACGGAGGAAATTTTTTTGTTAGGCCACAAAGGTCATCTACCACTTCTACTAATTGTAATAGTTATGATCCTATTGTATCCCACCATAACACTACTAGCAGGCGTACAACTCTGCATCTTCCATGTACTTATACAAATTAATCATTAATATAAGTATGTTTTGTAAAAAAAAAAATACATAAAATTTTACTCAAAAGAGGACAACTTCACCTATCTTATTTTTCTTGAACGAAGAGATAAGATTGAATTGTTCATCTAAATAATGGATGCGATATAAAGAATTTAAGGCTGAAGGCTCACCTTCAAACTTGTAGATTTTGTTAGGGTTTTGCCCTGATTTTCTTACCATAATTTAAGGTTTATTTTTCCTTAAAGAAAAAATAAAACAGTACCATAAATGTTTTTACTTTTCTTGAAAGGAAAATATAATATTCTTTCATATTTGGTTTATTCTCTCCTTTTAGGACTCTTTTTCTAGTAAGAAAAGGTTTTAGGACTCTATAAATATAGGTTTGTTTCT